>MU710320.1:135540-151817 GCA_026770625.1 Nicotiana glauca | reverse complement strand
CATCAGACTAGGACTTTTTATCCTAGGAGGAAAAATGTGAAAAGCAATGGCAGTATTTTGTGCACAAGACAGGCAAGGGCAAAGATTTTGAGAAACTTCCCTTTTGTCAGCTCTCGTTGTCTTTCCTTTTCTTTTATTTCTTTTCTTCTCTTTTCTTCCAACTTTCTTGCACTGCGTTGTTCCTGTTTCAAATAAAGAAAACTTGTGAGTTTAAAATGTGGTGTTTGGTTTGTGGCCTTGAACTTTGAAGGTGGCCTGACATCCTCCATTTGTTGCATTGCATGAACGGTCATCTTCCCAATCCTCATGTCTCATATGAATCCCGCATCATGTCTATTGTCCCTGCTTTGTGTATATGATGTTCTTTCTTGACCACTGGCTTTGGCCTTGAGTTTATTGTTCCTTCACTTGTCACGATAACGGATTCCCACTCGAAGATCTTGCTTGTTTATTGACTAACCACTTTCTTTGCTACTCTTGATATGGAGAATGCCTCTGATCCGTTCACCCAAACACCCTCCATCTGTTGCGTGGTTCCTAAATCAGACCCTTGTATTTCACACGAATCTCAAAGCATGTTGATTGGGGCCAACTCAGTGTGCCTGCGGTTTTCTCCTGGCTTGATGCCTTTATATGCTCACCAGCTCCCGTGTTGTTTAATTGGAAAGTTTGGTGACAGATTTTGATGTCATTTCTCACTTGTTTTGAACAACCGACCCAGGACAAAGGAGTAAAACAAAGTGGGAGGAATGGAGTAAAGGGTAATGGAGAGACGATTCCTAACAAGAAACCTACAGAGTAGCAATCCATCGGATGTGGATACCGGCTCTAACGACCTTGACATGCACCTGCAGCCTACTCTATTTAGCAAATCTGATGTTTAGCTCTTGTTGTACCTTTTGCCGTGAAACTGGGCTTCAATGCTCCGCTTGCCCGATCTGCTTCACAATCCTTATTCGACTTGTAGTGCTCGAAGGGTTTTCACCATCAAGCCTCTCTCATTTTAATTTTTCTCTCAACTCATCGTCGCCTTATAATGCCCGTGAAGGTTTTCACCAATAAGACTCTCTCATTTTGATCTCTCTCAACTTTCATCACCTTGGGGGTACCCGTGAGGGTTCTCATCAACAAGACTTTCTCATTCTTCATTTCCTTCGTTTGGACCGGAGTGTTGCCCCTGATATGATTCACCTATGCTCACTTGACTTGGTAATTCTTGAAGACTGATCGGAAGGTCTTTCTTTGGACCGTAATGCAGGCTTTTGGATGGGGATAGAAAGAAGGGTATCGAAGGCTCAAAAACAATTCGATGTGGGTTCAAAATTACAACTTTCGGAATCAAATCTCTTGCACAACCACAATTTCTACCCCAGTTTCTTACTTGGGGACTTTTGGACTTTTATTTTGGTGTGACTGAACCTTAGAGAGAGGCTGCCTGCGTACCTTTTCGGGATCAAGTCAAACATAGTTCAGGCCATAGAAATTACTTTATTGTTGCGATCTTTTTTTCTTCCACTTTCTTTTCTTTCTTCTTTTCATTTCTTTCTTTTCTCTTTTCTTTTCTTTTCTTTTCTTTCTTTTTCTTTTCTCTTTTTGATTTTTCTTTTCTTTTCTTTCGTCTTCTTTTTTTTTCCTTTTCTCTTTTCCTTTTCCTTCTTATTTTCTTTTGGACTATTTTTCTCTTGTTTCTCCGCTGATTTTCCGGCTCGGGCTTCCGAGTTTTGTTATTGATTCCGAAAGAGGGGTATGAAAAAAAACAAATAAGGCTCAAAAGGGGTAGCAACGGATAAAGTGTTTGGATAGCAGAACAAAATGCCTTTGTCATTCCAATCTTCAAAATATACCAAGTACAAACTACGTAGTTAAACAAGCTGAGGAAAACATACAGAACACCTTTTGATTGATTCACATATTTGCCTTCTGTATTGGTCAATTACCTATCACCCTCGGACAACAATATCGGTACCACGAACTGTCCCTGTAGACTTGGGGGCAAACTTGCCTTTGGCTTCAAACCGATGTGGCATGATGCATTTGAACAGTATTTCTTTATGTTCTATTTGCTCACAGTTTCACTTGATTCGGACTTCAAAGTGTTCCAATATTTTCTTATTTCCTCAAGTGCACTTACATCTTCAACATTGTTTCATTACAAAATTGACTGTTCAAAACCAGGCTGAGAATTATGCGTGCATGTCATGTCATTATAACCAGCATGAAAGAATTGTAACAATAGAAGGGAACTAAATAAAAATGACTAGAAATGGTGGGAAACAGAGAATTGCATTAGACTGACGGTGAAAGGGTTGAAATAACAACACAAGAAAACGAAACTAGTTACAGCCCTTGAACAAACCTAGACGGCACTAAACAAGCTATTATGACTAACAAAGCAAAATGAAAAGATAGAAGGGTTTGAATCACAAGATAATGTTCGGATTACAACCTTGAAAATAACCCGGACAATAGAAATGACAACAAAATAAATCACCAAAGCTCCAATCTAGCCAACCAAGAGATGGAGCGTCTTTCCAATTACCAAGCACGGCATCTTAGCCACTGAATTTCACACCAAGATTGCTGGAATTTTCACAATTCCTCACCACGTTGTTCTTAGCAAACTACTTTTGGGTTCCTTCCGCCGGCTCGTTCTCATGATCAACCTCTGATAGTGCTAAAATCTTAGTAGTATCTAGTCCTCTAGGGATCTCAAAAGAGTTCTCATATTCCTTTTCAAAATAAATCATGCCCACCATATGTGTCTCATTATGCACAGGAGATGGACTTCAGCTAGTGTTTGCTGCATCTGGGCTTTGTACGACAATGTTGCCTGCATCAATAAGCTTCTGGATTGCATTCTTCAGATTCCAACATTTATCTATGTCGTGCACCAGGGCACCTGAGCAGTATGCACAATTTTGAGAAGGATCAAACTTCTTTGGAAGAGGGTTCAGTGCTTTTATCTGAATCGGCTTCAACATGTCCAATGTCCTTAACCTCTGGAACAGACTGGAATATGATTCTCCCAACAGAGTGAAGGTTTTCTTCTTCCGTAACCTCTCATTCTTAAATGGCTGATTGGGCCGAAAACCTGATTTGGGGTGTTTTTGGTAAACTCGCGGGGGTAGACGGCCATTTTGAGGAGCTGGGTACTGGGAATGTGATGGGCGACTTTGGGAGTTCTGTGGAGAGAAGTAGCGCCGGGGAGGGTCATCTAATGCACAAGGATAAACACGGGGACGATGCCAAGGCTGGAAGTGTTGATCAGAAAAACCTATCGGATCGTCTTTTATGTTCCTCTTTCTTCCAACCAAGCTTACTGGTGCGTTCTGAATGGCCTCCGAACAACTCACGATTTTGCCTGACTTGATTCCTTCTTCTACTAGCTCCCCCATTTTTAACACATCATTGAAAGGCTTTCCCAAGGCCGGGATCAAATGACTGTAGTAGGTGGGTCCCTGGGCCTATAGAAAAAGCTTAACCATTTCTTCTTCGCTGATCGGGGAACTGACTCGAGCAGTTTGTTCCCTCCATCTGAGCCCAAACTCATTAAAGCTTTCCTCCAGCCTCTTTTCCATTTTAGATAGCGAGGAGCAGTCTGATATAACACCCGATGTATACTGAAAATATCGAACAAAATTCTGAGCCATCTCACCCAAAGTAACCACTTATCGACATTTTGACGACCATGCCAGTCCAAATCTGCCCCAGTTAGGCTTTTATTGAAATATTCCATCATCAAGTCATCTTTCTCTCCAACAATCCTCATTTCATTGCAATAGACCCTCAGGTGGGCCACCGGATCTCCACGCCCATCATACAAGTTAAATTTTGGTACTTTGAACCTTACGGGCAGGCGGGCGTCATCTGGCACAATCAGTTCTTTACAAGTCATGCTACCCTGACCTCCCACTCTTTGCTTGTCCCTTAAGGACTGTTCTGTGCTTTTCAACTTCCTGTGTACCCCATCTCGCCCTTCTCTTCCTGTAACCTTTTCATTTCCAGCATGAAGCTCATCCCGGGAGCTCCTCTTGTATGAATCAAGGACCTTGCGAGCAACCTCTGGAGGGTGATATTGAGCAGTGTGAGCTTTGAGTGGGTATTCTTTGTTTGGGGTAGTAGATATGACATGAGGGTAATTTCGGGGAGAGGTAATTGGAGGGTGAGGGATGGAGCTACCAGGGTGGTTGGAAAAGTTGTGATAAGCGGGTGTATCTGGAGAATATGGAGGATCATCTGTCAAAGTGTTGGGAGTTTAGGTAAGGACAGCATTTGGAAAAATCGACGGTGGCGGGGGTGGTGCCTTCCCAGTCATCCAGGCCTGATACATGTCTGCCATGTGTTGTCTTAACATCCGTACCTCTTCAACCAACCCATTATTCTGTTCAACCAATTGATTTCGGGCCCCGGTGTCAAACAACCCAGTTATGTTGTTGTCTGCCATTGCCTTTTGTTGTTGTATTGTAGAGAGGAGTTACCACTTTAAAACCACAAACCAACCACCTTTCTGCTATGAATACAACAAAGTGAAGCCATCATGTTAGCGTTAGGGAATTTATCAGGTAATAATATCACATTGCGTGAAATGCACCTATCAACAATTAACGGTTCTAGAATGAGTTCGAGGGTCAGAAGGTCACTTGGCATCATCCCAATTTGTTCATTTCAACCTCTCTCCTTTCTTTGTTTTTCTAGCACTTGTTTACTCACTCATTTTGCTTCACCATTTTCCTTTGTGATTATCGCTCTTTTTCTTCCCTTTCATTTCTCACATCCCATGATTTCATCTCTTTTTTCCCTCTTCTTTTTTTTCCTTCTCCTTTAATAAATAAAAATATCGATTCGATCGAACCTTATGTAGGTTGCCTACGTATCATGACCCCGCATGAATCAGATCTTTGCGTAGTTCTGGAAGAACGGAGATAAAGTAAACAACTAACATTCTTTTTTTTCCTTTTCTTTAATGACTACTCTGATGAGAAAAGAGAAATAAAAGAAGCAAATCTTTTTTTTTTTGAATTTTCTAGACTTAATGTTCTATGACCTATTCTAAACTCAAGCTTAAAGGCCATTTGTTTTTTTTCTTTCTTTTTTTTCCTTTTTGAAATAGACACTCTACGAGAAATTATTAAAGAAAAACCCTAGAAGAGAATTTTTTTTTTGACTTTTTATTTTGTTTTAGGAAGAAAAAATAAACCATAAAAAATATTTTGAATTTTCCTTTGATATCCTAACGCCAAATTTCAAAACATGCAACAAAATATTTTTGTATTTCAGTTTTGATTGTCAAAAGAAGAAATTCTAATGATAAACAAAGATAAAGTATTTTTATTTTTTATGTACAATACCTTAAACCCTTAATACAAATTTTTTTTTTTATTTTTCGCTAATTTCCCAAAGAAGCATCTTAAAAGAAAATTTTTTTGAATTTTGAAATTAACACCTTAAAGCAAGCTTTTCAAGAAGTACTAAAATAAATTTGTTTTTTTTGTTTTTTTTTTAATTTTGGTCCTAATATACTAAAGGAAACATAAAAATAATTCATTTTAAGTCCTAGATATTAATTGCCTAAAGGGAAAACAACCTCAATTTTTCATTTCTAGAATTAGTATTCTAAAGAAAACTTATAACGGAAATATAAAATGCAACATCTCCCTTTTTTTGGATTTTCAAATTACATCATACCTTGTCAAAAATAAAAAGTACAATAACAAAAACTTGACATCACTGTACAAAATTTAGAAAGTAAAAGACGACATAAAAAAAATAAAAATAAAAATAGATCTCCTTGAGCAACTCCTGAATGCAACAGTTCTGGGTATCTGTCATGCTCGAACTCCGGTAAGTGAATTTACACCTGTATGAGAAAACTTAAACCAACACTATGTGAGACAATAACATTCCCTATTAGACACATGCAAGACATGGTTGCGATTATTTTTGCAAAGTGATTTATTTAGCCAAAAGGTGGCCAGAAGTGTAAAATTTGGCTAAGACCCCGCAAAACCAAAAGCCTAAGATTTACTAGGAAGACCGGACTCTATGTGGGATGACTACGCATCCTGCCCGGAAGACGAGAATCAGGTTCGCGTAGTTTGGGCAGATTGAATACGGACGAGAATAAAAAAAACAGCTAATTTAAAGAAAATATATTTTTTGTCTTTTTCTTGAGAAAACATATTTTTTGTCTTTTCCTTGAAAATAATGAAACATGCAAAATCTTTTTGGATTTTTTTTCCCCTTTGCTTTAATTTTTGGTATTCGAAAAATGATTAGACACAATGCAAAATCTTTTTGAATTTTTTCATATTTTTCCTTTTCCTTAATAAAATGTAAAGAAAAACATAAATGGGCCATAATAGCTTTATTTTCATATCTCACCCTCTTATTTTCCTTTTTCACATTTTTCATTTTCACTATCTTTTTTTTTTTCATTTGCCCTCAGCTATCATTGGTCCGCCAAATGACCCCTTTACCCTTGAATAAATGCAACATGTAGCACATAGGATGCATCAAGATGGTCTGTTATTTTGGGTGCAGCTGTCCTAGACGGACCCAACCCCTGTGTTGAGTCCCCTAAGTCAAAATGCACGTGATGCAGATAAGTTTTCCTAATAGGGATCCGGCATGAGGCTAAGTTATTCTAAGTTCAAAACCTGGGTATATGTTCTAGACTGTGTGCCCAAGCAGACAACTTGAGTCGAGGAGGGGGCTACGTACTGGGGACCCGTGAGATCGTTCGGCTTTGTAACTTATCCGAGCCTCTTTCTTATTTCAGGGTATGACACTAACAGAATAGGGAGTCTCAACCAGTAAGCACATCCCCGGAGGTGAGAAGAGAAGGGTTTCGGCACAGTTTATATATACAGTTCAAATAATATCAAAGTGGTGAAGCATTTAGCACATTTAGCAGGAAAACATGTAGGAAAATCAGATAAAGCCAAACATAACAATTATTCTAAGCTAGAATTCTTAAACCCTGAACCGAAGTTCTGGGTTTGTATCCCCAGTGGAGTCGCCAAAGCTGTCGCACCTCCTTTTTCGCTACACACCCGCAAGGGCGTAAAGGAGTTTTCCCACTTAAAGGACAATCGGAACGGGATTTAATTATTAAGATTCAGAGTTGCCACTTGGGAGATTAATGGTGTCCCAAGTCACCGGTTGAATCCCGAATCGAGGAAATTACTGACTCTGTTTAACAGTCCGCGATCCAGAAATCCGAGTAAGGAATTCTGTTAACTCGGGAGAAGGTGTTAGGCATTCCCGAATTCCGTGGTTCTAGCACGGTCGCTCAACTGTTGTATTTAATTTTATCTGATTTCAAAACATGTTCTAACTTATGTGCCTTTTATTAGTAACCTATTTTTATTTTTATTTTTATTTTTATTTTTATTTTTATTTTTTTATAAGAATTGCAATACCGTGAAAATGTATATTGAACCACGTCGCACCAGTGCACCCGTGGCTTTGACACATTTCGACTTCGTTGAGATTTAGATTTTGGTCACATAAATGTGCACCCGTATTTAGGAAGGTAAGATTATTAAAAGCGTGCCTAAAGCAACTACGCATTTGTACTTTGCGAGGGCCATGAAATTTGCTAAATGGCATGCCTCAGAATCTAAGGATCAATACAAGATTAAATAAAGCGAGGGCCATGCAATTGTCATTTTTGTTATGCACGGCGCACCTCGATTCTAATTTCAAAGGATTGTACTCAACTAAAGTAAACTACGGATGTTCATAATGTTTATTTTCCTAATCTTTGAAATTAAATTCCCAATACCAAGGACAATGAGTTGTACACTTAACGTCTAGAAAATTGAATCCAATCCCAATATTGGTCCATTCAACGCTAAGGAAATCTCTAAAATTATCAATTTGACCATAGTCTCCCATATCATTATTATGTAGCTCCCAAGATAAATCTAACGTGAGAGCAAAATTATAGAACTGTTAATGAAACAAATAATAGTAATGACGTAAGCCCACTCAAAATAATTACGTCTAGATATAATGTTCTTAAGCAGTAATTAACAAAACAATTTTCCTAACATGGATAAACATCTAGAACAACACATTATAAATTAAAATAACAAAACTAAAATATCGATATAAGATGTATCGAGGAAATTAGTAGATGAGTTGTAAAAGAAGAAACGAACGGACCTTTCTGGATTAAACTTTCTTCACTTTATTGATGAAAAAATCTTCAATATACATGAACTTCAGATGGACTCGATCGGAGCTACGAACATTAACCTTGGTAGACCGAAAGCTCGGAACCAAAACGAAAGGCCAAAAATGCCGAACCTAAATTAATTAAAAAAAAAAAAAAAGCAGCTATTTGACAAAGAAATTCGACCGCTTTTTGGTGCAATTCAAGAACAAACTAACAATATGCCTCCTCCTCAATTTTGGTCTCTTGCGACTATTCCAATTCTCGTGAAGAATGGCGCTGCCTGTATTTCAGGCGTTGATTTTTTCAAAATGGCTGATTCCCCTCCTCCCTCCTCTTTTTTTTTGTGTGTGTTTTGGGTGTGTATTTAATAGAATGTATAGGGTGTGTGTGGGAATAGTTTTGGGGGGAAAATATTTTGGAGAAGGTATTTTGGGGGGAAAATATTTTGGGGATAAGGTCTTTTGGGGGGGAAATTTGGGTTTTTTCAAATGCTTGGCCAATTTGAATTTAAGACCAAGCTTTTTCACTTCCCTCTTCTTTTTGTTGTTCTTTTTCTTTCTTTAATTTAATTAAAAACCTAAACTAAATTTCTAAATTAATTCAAATTGTAAAATTAAGCTAATTATCTAACTATGTAAAAATGAACATTTTTTTTATTTTTTGATTAATAACACAATTAACTCAATGTAAGTAATTTCTAAATATAAATTGAAGCTAAGGTGGCATGAAATTAAAATGTGACACTTTTATTGTTTTCTATGATTTTAAAAATGTTAAAAATGTCAGAAATGCAACTAAAATAAAGAAAAACACCTAAAAATCAATAAAAATTATTTTGGTCTATTTTTAGGAGTTATTTTCATATAGGGAAAAATCACGTGCTCACAAACACTTATTGAATTCAAAGACATTTTTGCATGGTCGTATGACGAAATGCCGGGTTTAAGCACCGATTTAGTAGTTCACAAATTGCCCACTGACCCGGCGTGCCCTCCCGTCAAGCAGAAATTGAGGAAGTTCAAAACAGGCATGAGTGTGAAGATTAAGGAAGAAGTAACCAAGCAGTTGAATGCAAAGGTTATTCGGGTCACTCGATATCTTGATTGGTTGGCTAATGTGGTGCCAGTGCCGAAGAAAGATGGGAAGATTAGGGCGTGTGTTGATTATCGCAATCTGAACAAGGCAAGCCCAAAGGATAACTTTTCGTTACCCAACATCCATATTTTGATCGATAATTGTGCCGGACATGAGATCGAGTCTTTTGTGGATTGCTATGCTGGGTATCATCAGATTCTGATGGACGAGGAAGATACAGAAAAGATGGCTTTCATTACGCCACGGGGAACTTATTGTTATCGGGTAATGCCATTTGGTTTGAAGAACTCTAGGGCAACATACATGAGAGAAATGACACTGTGTTTCATGATATAATACACAAAGAAATTGAGGTGTACGTGGATGATGTGATCATAAAATCCAAGCGTCAGACAAACCAAGTAGGAGACCTAAGGAAGTTTTTTCAGCGACTTCAAAGGTACGATATTAAGCTTAACCCTGCCAAATGTGCATTTGGTGTTCCATCTGGGAAGCTGTTGGGATTCATAGTCAGTCGGCAAGGCATTGAGTTGGACCCGTCAAAGATCAAATCCATCCAAGAATTGCCACTGCCGAAGAACAAAATAGAAGTAATGAGTCTGTTGGGAAGGTTGAATTATATCAGCAGGTTTATTGCTCAGCTCACATCGATGTGTGAGCCTATTTTCAGACTGTTGAAGAAGGACACTGCGGTCAAATGGACTGAAGAGTGGCAGGAAGCATTCGACCAGATCAAGGGGTATTTATCAAATCCACCTGTGTTGGTTCCACCCGAGCCAGGGAGACCGCTGATTCTTTATCTAACGGTCCTAGAGAATTCATTTGGTTGTGTACTGGGGCAATGCGACATCATAGGAAGGAAGGAGCAAGCCATCTATTATCTCAGCAAGAAGTTTACAGTCTATGAGGTTAAGTACACTCAACTTGAGAAGACATGTTGCGCTCTAACTTGGGTAGCGCAGAAGCTGAAGCATTATCTGTCATCCTATACTACTTATCTCATTTCACGCTTGGATCTATTGAAGTATATTTTTTAGAATCCCATGCCCACGGGAAGATTGGCGAAGTGGAAAATATTGCTCACGGAATTCGACATCATCTATGTGACGAGGACGGCAATGAAAGCCCAAGCATTGGCCAATCACTTGGCTGAGAATCCGGTTGATGAAGAATACGAGCCATTAAGGACATATTTTCCTATTGAAGAAGTGATGCATATCGACGAGTTGGAATTAACTAAGGAACCAGGGTGGAAGCTTTTCTTTGACGGAGCTGCAAATACGAAGAGAGTTGGAATATGAGCAGTGCTTATTTCTGAAACAGGACATCATTATCCTGTTACGGCTCAATTTCGATTTTATTGTACCAACAACATGGATGATTATGAAGCACGTATTTTGGGATTACGGTTAGCTGCAGACATGGATGTCCAGGACGTCTTGGTCTTGGGAGAATCGGACCTCCTGGTGCATCAAATTCAAGGTGAATGGGAAACACGGGACTTGAAACTCATCCCATATCGACAATGTTTGCACGATCTGAGTAAGAGGTTTCGATCAGTGGAGTTCAGGCACATGCCAAGAGTTCATAATGAGGTTGTCGATGCTTTGGCCACTTTAGCATCAATGTTGCACCACCTAGACAAATTCATGTTGACCCGTTGCATATTCAGGTTCGTGATCAGCATGCTTATTGTAACATGATAGAGGAAGAAATGGATGGAGAGGCATGGTTCTATGATGTCAAGGAGTACCTCAGGATGGAGATAAACCCAGAGCAGGCCACCGGAGATCAAAAGAGAGCCATTCGGCGATTGGCAAATGTATTTTTCCTCAGTGGAGGAGTGTTGTACAAAAGAACACTGGACTTGGGGTTACTGAGATGTATAGATGCTAGTCAAGCCGTGACAGTTATGGCAGAGGTACATTCTGGAGTTTGTGGACCACATATGAGCGGATATGTATTGGTAAAGAAGATTCTTCGAGCAGGGTATTATTGGCTCACTATGGAGCGTGATTGTATCGGTTTCGTGTGGAAATTCCATCAGTGTCAGATACACGGAGATCTGATTCATTCTCTGCCGACGAAATTACACACGATGTCAGCACCATGGCCCTTTGTTGCATGGGGCATGGATGTCATTGGACCTATCGAGTCGGCAGCTTCCAACAGTCATAGGTTCATTCTGGTAACCATTGATTATTTCACTAAGTGGGTTGAAGCTAAAACTTTCAAGTCGGTAACCAAGAAGGCAGTGGTGGATTTTGTTCATTCCCATATCATCTGTAGATTTGGAATCCCAAAGGTGATCATCACGGACAATGATGCTAATCTTAACAGCAGTTTGATGAAGGAAGTATGTCAGTAGTTCAAGATTACACACCATAACTCCAAACCGTATCGTCCCAAGGCGAATGGAGCAGTTGAGGCAGCCAACAAGAATATAAAGAAGATATTGAGGAAAATGGTAGAAGGGTCCAGACAATGGCATGAAAAGTTGCCATTTGCATTGCAGGGTTATCGCACTACTGTTCGTACTTCAGTAGGTGCAGCTCCTTATTTGTTGGTATACGGAACTGAAGCAGTGATACCGGCAGAAATTGAAATTCCGTCTCTCCGAATTCTCGCTGAGGTTGAGATTGACGACGATGAGTGGGTCAAAGCCCGATTGGAGCAATTGAGCTTGATTGATGAAAAGAGATTGGCAGTAGTGTGTCATGGTCAATTATATCAAAAGAGGATGGCAAGAGCATATAATAAGAAGGTGCGTCCCAGGAAGTTTGAAGTGGGGCAGCAAGTGTTGAAACGAATACTTCCACATCAGGCCGAAGCAAAGGGCAAGTTCGCCCCAAATTGGCAAGGACCGTTTATTGTGACCAGAGTGCTATCCAATGGCGCTTTATGCTTGACAGATGTCGAATAAAGATGTATCGACATGGCTATCAATTCTGATGCAGTCAAGAGATATTATGTATGATTTCTTTAATTGTAATTGTTGTTTTTTTTGTTTGTTTGTACTTGGCATTTATCGGAGAATCAAATGACGGAGGCAATTTGTTCTTCTATCCAAACACTTTAACCTTTGTCTCCCCTTTTGAGACTTATTTATTCTATCATACCCTTCTCTTGGAATCGGTAATAAAATTGAGAAAAAAAGAGAAAAGAAAAATAACAACAAAACAAAAGAAAAGTCACAAGAAAAACAAAGGAATCGTGTGAACTATGTTCGACCTGATTCCTCAAAAAGGATACGTAGGCACCTCACGGCTCGGTCATAGTGTAACAAAGATCAAAAGATCCCCAAGCAAGAAAACTGGGGCAGAAGTTGTGTTTTTAATTTTGGGAAAGAAGTTTGATTCCAAGAGTTGTAATTTTTACCCATCAAAGTTACTTTAAACCATTTGATACCTTTTTCTTTTAGCCATACACAAAAACCCATATTGATGTCCAAAAAGACCTCCCGATCAGTATCCGAGAAGTACTAAGTCAGACGAATAGAAGTCGGGAATAACACTCTGATACCCAGCAGAAAGAGGATCATAAGCTGAAGAGAACTGATAGGAGAATCCCCAGCAGAGAGAGTCTTATCGGTAACACTCCAATCCCCAGCTGAGAAATAAAATAGGAGAGTCTTATCGGTGAAAATCTTCACAGGCACCATAAGACGACGAAAGTTGAGAGAAATAAAATTAGAGAGTCTTATCGGTGAAAACCTTCACAGGCACCATAAGGCGACGAAAGTTGAGAGAAATGAGAGAGTCTTATTAGTGAAAACTCCTCGAAGGGCACTATGAGACGACAAGGAGTTAAAAGAGGAAAACAAGATAAGATTGACGGAAAGGATCCGTCGAGACATCAAGCAGTGCAAAGATGTTGAGTCGGCAAAGCAATTGGGCGCCTACATATTCCCAACAAAGTAAGGCCGTCAGAAAGATTGATTGATATAAATAGACTGGCTTAGTTAATCTGGAATGCACAACATGATCATTAGGATCGGTTATACCATTCAGATAAGTTCTTTTCCTCTTTCTTCTCCCCAACATTTGTTTAGAAAAACTCTTCTTCTTTTATTTTTCGAAGTCATCATTTTTTTTTATTTTTTCTTTGTTTAAAGACTTTTTCTCCCTAGTAGTTTTTTTTAAAAGGATTTCCAGAGCTTACTACCAGTTGCCAAGATGGTACAAAGCAAAATATGGATAGGACAGGCCAAAGATAATGCAATGGAACGAGAAAGACATTTGTTGCAACACCATATGATGGATTGGTCTAGGATTTCGGGGAAAGAATGGAGAAAAGCAGAGAACAACAGTTCAAAAATTTGTGAATAAAGAATCATCAAAAAGCAGGAAATATCACCCCCAACAGGAATATCATCCCCAACAAATAATATCATCCCAAGCAAATTTTTTGAAAGTGTAATGGAATGCAGAGCAGGGAAAGGAGAAAGGGAAAAACCATCCCCAGCAGAAGTGACATGACCACTCACCACGCTTTAAACTAACAAAATTTTCTTTGATTTTAAGCAGGGAAAGGAAATGTCATGGATGGCGGAAAAACATGCCATAAGGAAGATTACCAAAACTGGGGAAGAAAATTTTCTGTCATTATCGAAAATTTTCTCCGAGGAACGAGGAAATCAATTCAAGTATAAAGGAAAAGCAAGACAACACAAGTTTCGAAGAAAGCAGTTTCGAAGGAAGATAACACAAATTTGAACGAAGTAGTTGTGAAAACGGAAAACACAAATCAAGGAAAGCAGTTTGGAAGGAAAGCGGTTGTGAAGTACGACAACACAAATTAAGGAAAGCAGTTTTGAAGGAAGTTTTGAAGGAAGATAAATTAAGTTTAAAAGGGAAATGCTTGAGGAGGCAAAAGAGGAACAATGCCGATGAAACATATTTTAAGTTGTAATTGAAGTCAGGAGCCCGCCTGGAGAATGAAGGTTGTTAAATTTTAAGTTATAGTTGAAGTCAGGAGCCCGCCTGGAGAATGGAGGTTGTTAAATATAAAGTTATAGTTGAAGTCAGGAGCCCACCTGGAGAATGGAGGTTGTTAAATTTTAAGTTATAGTTGAAGTCAGGAGCCCACCTGGAGAATGGAGGTTGTTACATATTAAGTAGTTGAAGTCAGGAGCCCGCCTGGAGAATGGAGGTTGTTAAATTTTAAGTTATAATTGAAGTCAGGGGCCCGCCTGGAGAATGGAGGTTGTTAAATTTTATGTTATAGTTGAAGTCAGGAGCCCGCCTAGAGAATGGAGGTTGTTAAATTTAAAGTTATAGTTGAAGTCAGGAGCCCGCCTGGAGAATGGAGGTTGTTAAATTTTAAGTTATAGTTGAATTCAGGAGCCCGTATGGAGAATGGAGGTTGTTAAATTTAATGTTGTAGTTGAAGTCAGGAGCCCGACTGGAGAATGGAGATTGTTAAATTTAAAGTTATAGTTGAAGTCAGGAGCCCGCCTAGAGAATAGAGGTTGTTACATTTTAAGTTGTAGTTGCAGTCAGGAGCCCGCCTGGAGAATGGAGGTTGTTATCTTTTTAAGTTCAAGTTTGAAGTCAGGAGCCCGCCTGGAGAACAGAGTCAGAAGCCTGCCTGTATAACGGAGGTATACATTTCAAGTTTGAAGTCAGGAGCCCGCTTGTAGAACAGAGGAATACATTCAAGTTCAAGTCAGAAGTCAGTAAAGCGGAGGGTTTCAACAAAAACCCCCAGCATAAATTCAAGTTAGAAGTCAGAAGGAAGGCAACACTAGTCAGAAGAAGGCAGTTCAAACTTCGAAGGAAAAATAATTCGAAGCTCGCAAGAAGGGAATAAGCAGTTCGAGTTCGGCAATCAAGAGAAGACTACAAGAGCAAGTTTTGAAGATCTAGATAAGATTTTGTAATTCATAGGCTATAGTTTAGTCTAGATTCTTATTTTTATTTGTAGCATGGTGTAATAAGGAGGTCAGTAAGCAGTAGTAGCAGCAGCAACAACAGTAACAGCAAAATCGCAATTCCATGGTAGTCCCAACTACCAAAACTTCCCGAACTACATTGACTTGATTCCCTTTTGGCCAGGGATACGTAGGAAACCTTTGAAGCACAGGTTCGATAAAATCTTTCAAAAAATGCTTCACACGGAGTATTCCAACGGGAAAAAATTGCTCGTAACCGCTCACTTTATCTTTGCACGAAAACTCTTCATGTATTCGGACAAAGAGGGGCAGTTGTGAGCACGTGATTTTTGCCTCACGAGAACTACTCCAAAAGAAATCAAAATAATTTTTTCTTTGTACACAATTTTGAGAGTTTTCGTAACATATTTTTTAATTATTTGTATTTTTTGTCTGTGAATGTTTATTTTTATTTTTAATTAATTAAAAAATACAAAAAATATATGTTGCATGTGCATTTAGGATTTTAATGTTACAATTGGGCATTAATGAAATAATTTTTGACTTTACAAGAATGAAAATCACAAAAAAATAATTTACTGTGCATTTCTAGCATTTGATGTCCGACTGTACGATTTTTTTTTGTTTTCCAATTGTTAGTCAATTGTGTGTGGTAATTGTAATTAGGAATTAAAATTGCATTTTTTATAAGTTAATTTGATTTATAAATCAATGTAGGATTTTGGTTTTTAATGTGGAAAATTAGTTAAGAAGAAAAAAAAACAAAAAAAATAAAAAAAAAAAGAGAAAAATCGGATTGGGCCTGCCCTGTTCCCCATTCAAACGAGCCCAAACGACCCCAGGTCCAGCCCGTCTCAAAGACACCCCAAACGGTGTTGTTTTGAGGAAGCCTTGATCAGGGCCGTTGATTTTAAATTGATCAATGGTCCAAAGACATTCCCCTTTACCCGACTCGTTACCATCTCCAACCCACCCCAGCCCCGTTACTACCAAACGACCCCGTTTTGATCAGTAAATCAATCATAGCCATTGGATTCTCATAATCTAACGGCTTAGATTGATCCTAGCATTTTAATCTACCAAAGCCCTAAATGAGACCCCCTCCCC
>MU710320.1:122216-134184 GCA_026770625.1 Nicotiana glauca | reverse complement strand
ATCCTAGCATTTTAATCTACCAAAGCCTTAAATGAGACCCTCCCTCTCATTTTTGTCTCTCTGAGTTCAGAGACCAAACGAAGCCCTTCCCCTGAAACCCTAGCCACCCACTTTCCCCTCACTTGAAAACCTGGCGGCCTGATGTCCGGTGACCTCCATACCACCCTCAACACAAATCCCTGCCCATTGTCCCTCGAATCCTCACTGTTTGTCTCGAATAATAGATCGAAAGATCAGACCTCAACCCTAGTCCACCCAATCACTACCAAACTTACACCCTGTGACCCCTAGGCTACCCACGTCCCAAATCCCATCCTAGTTTGACTCGAATCATGCTAGAACTGTTCGAATCCCAAATCGAACCAAAGAACCCTAACGAGACCAAAACTGGAACCTGTTCGAGATTAGGGGATTTGAGGTTGTTAATCGACCTTAGCCGAGTGTTCTCAGTCGAGAACACTCGATTAAGGTCCGTTTGACCTCAAAAAGTTCGAGTCGAAGTCGATTCAAGTCAGAATTCGTTTGGTTCTTGATTTTGTGAGGTATTTTTCCTTCCCTTTTATTCTATTTTTTGCTATTGATATTTGTTTAGGTTTGTTGTATTGATTTGTCGATTTTGTCAAGCATATTATTCTCTTTCTCTGGAACCTTTTTCTTGGTCTAATTTTTTTGATTAGGGATTATATGTTACAATTTATGTAATCGATTGAATAAGTGTCGACGATTAGTCTGTTGTGCTTGAATGTTAGATTAACATGATAATAGTTTTGGTTCATCCCAGTAGGTTTCCCCTCTTGTTTCTTTTCTGTTCCAATTTTTGTGTTGAAATAAGCCTGCTGGTATATTTGAACTTTGAAATAAGCCTCTTGGTATATTCAGTTCATCTTCGAACTGAATTGATTGATCATTTGCCTGTCAATCTCCTTAAAACTCTTCTGATTGTTTCAAACTTTAAATAAATAAACCATGGTTTTCTTTAACTGGCCTAGGTTTAGGATCACTGAAGTAATTCATAGGGGTTTCAGGGGTTAATTTGGGAATTGAAACCTGAAAATGGTTTAGTTTTAGTAGTCTGCCAGTTGAATATTCAGTGTACTACTAAACTAATGAATTATTTAATCAAAAAAGGCATTAGCAGTGCAGAGTACACCCTGGCTGATATCTTTAAGGGTGGGAAATCAGAAACAAGCATGAGGTTAATGATAAAAGGGTAGAAATGCACATGGGAGGGAATATACAGGCTGAAAATGTAAAATTTGGATAAAAATGGACTGATTTTGTTCTTTAAATAGACATACACATTGAGTTAAGAGGAGGGAGTCAAAAAAAGAAGCGTGAGAGATTTCTCAGACAGTTTAAGAGAGCTAAACACTTAGGGAAAACTAAGAGTTTGGAAAGCTAAAATTTCTAAAACCCTGGAAATCACTGTTCCATTGGGCATTTGTAGTTCAACCTTGAGTCTAGTTGCTAGTTTGCTCCTGTTAGCTCGGGATTTGATTGCTGGGGGCTTTCTAAGGATTATGGTATCAAGTCCAAGCTGAATTGGTATTTGTTTGAAATATCCTAATTGTGTACTGGTTTTCTGGAAGTTCTGGTTCGATTTTAAGCTCGTCTGAGATTATTTGAGCTACCTGCGTTTGAGTATTTTGGTTTGGTCGAATTGAGTTTGGTTGTTCTTGGGTTTTGCTGGTTTTCAATTTGTTCCTGAATTAATCGATTTAGCTCTGGGCTATTGTGGATTTCTGTTTGTTATTGCTACAGCCGGTTGATTACTTGCTGACTCTTTTCTTCTTCTGCTGTAATTCAGTTACCAGGTACACATCTTGAGCCTATTTTTTTATGTAATTTTCTCCAGTGGAATGGAAAAGCAATTGTTGTTCGACACTAGTTGAAGCTTTACTTCTTAGTTCATTATGATACAATTAGTTTTAAGAGTTGTATGATGATTTTGTTGTAGTATTAATCTGTCATGGACTGTGTTATTTTGGATTTTCAATTTGTAGTAGGTTGTTGAACTTTATAATTGTATAGTTTCCCTAACAATAACATTACTTTTGGTGTAATTTGCAACACTGGAATTAGAGACTGTTAGCATTAGAAAAGAACATGTATCAATCATTGAGATTTGGAATAATTGGAGTATTTTATGAACTGTGTTAACTGAACTATTAAGCTAGTACTAGAATTTTCTTAAAGATCGAATGAATTTTTTTTGTATTAAGTGGTATCATCTCAACTCAGTGTGAAATGCAAATGTGTTTTAACAAGTGTTAATTTGATTAGGTATTAGATTATTGTTTGTTAACTCATAAGTACGGTAAGGTAGAAGTAGCAGCTGTCATTCATTGAATAAAACTGGACCAATAGATTTTCAAATTTATTACTGGTGATCATAGGCTGATAATGACAATGGCATTAATAAATTTTTTTCGCCAGTAGTCATTTGCTCCACATTTCACAAGTTTAAAAATGGATGTTAAGGCCCATGAACATAATGTATGGGATTCAATTAGTTTAATGATAAACAAACAAACTGTGAGGCCTTTTGTGACAATACTACCCGCCTGGGCCTAATTATTTTCTGCCCAAAGCCCATGCCTATGCAATATACATTCGCAGGCAGAATTAATTTAGTGGAGGGCCAGTTTGAGACCCAAACACTGGAGATGCGTTGAGATTGCTCGTTTAAGTTCAGCACCTGTTTTTGAATATTTTAGTAGTGATACACTGATATAATAAATTAATCAGGATTTTTCTTCTAGAGACAAAAAAAAAAAAGAAATCGTAGTTGCTTTTAGGTTTGCCTTTTCAGTAATAAATGAGATGAGCCTCGCTAAACTAAACGCAAAAACTGCAGGGCCCTCGGTGAATGTATATACTAGAATATTTAGAATTCGGGATGGGTCGTTTAGTGAATTTCACGGCCTTCCCCAAAGATAATAATGCGCTAGTCTCTTTAGGCGCGCTTTTAATAAATTACTTTCTTAAACTCGGGTGCATATTTATGTGACCTAAATCTAAATCTCAACAGAGTCGAAATATGTCGATAACCACGGGTACATTGATGTGACGTGGTTCGAGATGTATTTTCACGACGTTGCAATTCTCATTAAAAATAATAATAAAAGCGGCGAAGAGTTAAAATTTCCACACAGTTTTAACATGTATTAAAATCAGATAACTAAGCCGTATATAATAGTTAAGCGACCGTGCTAGAACCACGGAACTCGAAAATGCCTAACACCTCTCCCGGGTTAACAGAATTTCTTATCCGGATTTTTGATTCGTAGACTGTAATACGGAGTCAATTTTTTCCTCGATTTAGGATTCCAACCGGTGACTTGGGGCACCATAAATCTCTCAAGTGGCGACTCCAACTCTTAACAATAAATTCCGTTTCGATTGTCCTTCAATTGAAAAAACTCCCTTTATTACACCCTTCACGGGGTGTAGTAGCATAAAAAGGAGGTGTGACACTATCAACACTCAATTACCAACTCAATACCTCTCTCTCAGTAAGAGAATGATTTTGTGTAATTTGGCTTTCTCAAGTCCAAATGGGTATTGAACAAAACAGTTGATAAAATGCTTAAGTCGGGTTGTACTATCTCTAGGTTAAACCCTTTAATTGGGACTATCAATCTCTTTATTTCATCCCAAATTCTTGCTAGCTAAGTTTTCCTAGACTAAGCCTCTCTTTCTCAAGTAGAGACTAAGAGCCCGTTTGGATGGGCTTGTTTTAAGTGGCTTTTAAGCCAAAAGCCATATGTTAGAAATTCTAGCTTTTGACTTTTGGCTTATTTTTGTCAGTTTTGCTTAAAAATAAGTGCTTAAAAGCACTTTTTAACTTATTCAAATACTACAAAATAATTTAAAAGTTATTTTGACTTAAAAGCACTTAAAATAAGCCAATCCAAACGGGTTCCAAGTCAAATAGGCATGAACTATTATTTGCAACCATTAATTCTACAATAAAAAGCAATAACATAGCACAATAATAAATACCCAACCATAAACAAGCCATAAATCAAGCATTCATTAGGTTTACACACTAGTATAGGGTCACAGCCCTAGTTAAAAATCTAGCTACTCATAATAGGTATAGAATAAAACAAGGAAAAAAGATGATAAAACTCGTATTGAAAGATTAAAAGATAAAAATCCAATCTTAATTCACCAAAGTAAGCTAAAGTTTCCTAAAGCGGTAAGGAAAAAAGGCTACAAGAGTTCCAATATTCAAAACTTGACCTAATTTCGTGAAACTAGTCTATTTATACAAAGCTGGAAATTTTGGACAAAATTGCCCTTTCGGAGGTTTTGCGGCCGCACAATTTCATGTGCGGTCCCCACTTCGCTTGGATCTTGACTGGAGCTAGATCTGCAGCCGCACAATTCTGGAATGCAACCGCATGTCTCAAGTTCTATGGTTCACACAAATCTGAGCGCGGCCGCACAGGGCCCTTCTGCGGATCATACAATTATGAGTGCGGCCGCGTGGCTAACTTCTGCGGCCACCCAATTCTTATGTGGCGTGTATATTGCTTTGGTCTTGAGATGTCAACTCTCTAAAATTCTGCTCTGACATAGCTTCTGTGGCCGCACAATAATTGTGCAGTATTTTGTGCTTTGTGTTTGCGACTATTTTCACGCGTTCGTGAAGGTTTGGGCGGCAAGGTTTGTTGTTTGCGATGAAGAAGTTGGCCTGGTGGGAGACATGTTCTTCGCGTTCATGACCCTTGAGGATGCGTTCGCGATGGACACACTAGAAAAGCATCGCATTCGCGACCCTTGTAGCGCGTTCGTGAAGATGTGTTTTGGAGTTAGAGAAGGATGCTCTTCTCGAATGCGAGGATAAGGCCGTGTTCGCGAAGGAAGGTCGGTGTAGGCACTATTGTTTTAAATCGGGGGTTTGGCTCATTACATCATTTTCTTCTATGAGAGCAGACTATGCTGTGATTTTGGAGCGTCATTTTCATCATCAATCATGAGGTAAGCGATTTCTAAACGTTGTAAGTTAAATACACAAATTTAGCTTGGAAATTCAAGAATTTAAGTAGAAAATGTGGGATATTTGATAGAAGACCTAGAATTTGTATTTTTGAATTTTGACCACAAAATTAGACATGAAATTTGTAATAAATTATATATTTGAGTTTGTGGTATTATGGGTAATATTTATCATAAACATTTTTCGGAATCTGGGCATGTGGACCTAGGGGTAACTTTGTTGACTTTTCGAGCGAAGTTGTGAATTGTTATAAATTAGGGATTTTGGTAGAATTGAGGATGTTTATAAAATTGAGATTTAGACCTCAAATTGAGGTCAAAGTTTGAAACAAATCACATAACTTGGCTCGGGATGAATGGATAATCAGGTTTTGGTCTGAACCACAGATTTTAAGCAAGCGGGTCGTGGGTTGACTAAACTTGCTTATGACTCGTAACACCTATGAACCTAGAGCTCTGATACTAATTTTTCGCTACCCTAATTTCCCACCTTAGGATATTGTACTGTCACCTAGTCTCTAATACTAGGTAAGCCTAACATACATTAATAGCTTAACAGAAATAACAAACTAAGATAAGAAGACAATTAGTTAAAACTCATAATAACTCCAAAATGGAAAATCTATAACAAAATTCCAAAAATCAGTGGAACTGAGTCATAAGCTATATAGAAATATACTACAAATCCATAGTACAACATTGTGTGAATAAAGAGTAAGTAGTAGTAAAAGTAAGAACAAAAGGTGACTCCGAGGCCTGCAAGCGCCAAACAAGTATACCTTGACGTCTCCAAAAAGTATGGTCAAATCACTGATGCCTAGATTGAGTTGAAGTATCTAGATTTGCAAAAATAAAATGCAGAAGCATAGTATGAGTATATTACAATGGTACCCAGTAAGTATCAAGCATAACCTCGGTAGAGTAGTGAAGAGCCCAGATCAAGACACCTACTAGGATAAAAGAAACTGAACAAAGTATAGTATAGTCAAATAATGAAAGACGGGGAAATAAATGACAATAAAGCAGTTCAATAATGTTAGCTAGCAACAGAATTTAAAGTAATACAACAACAAGGAGTGAACGCATGATAAGAACATCAATAAATCAACACAGATAAATACAAATAAAGAGATAACAAAAGTGTTCAACCAACAAGCCTCTTTAACATAGAATGAACAACAAGAATCACAATCGACGTATTGCCTCACATCCATATTTCACCGTTCGAAATCACAAGCTTAATTTATATATCACCACGTGAGCCTTTAGATTTAGATATTTTTGGAAACATTTTTCTCAAAATAGCTACGCCCACTTTATCTCCCTTATTTTATCGTGTGGCTTTAAGTAATTTCCTTACTAGCAACACACACATAAATCCCACCTTATGTCGTCACATGCGCATTAACCCTATCTGTATACCATTGCATGCGCATCAATATTACAACACAATGACAACTCGCACCACTATTTCTCATATGCCACAACTTGCCAAAATCAACAATACAAAATTTACCACAACATATAGCTCAAGGCTTAACCATAATGTAAACAAGGATCTCAATAATAACAAAGTGAATTAGAATTACTCAACAAGGTGGGATATCCCAACAAGAAACAACTTCAACCTCAATGTGATAATAGCTTTTATAACTCCAACTTCAAATGAGAATAACAACATCAATTAAGGCATATAAAAGAATGTTTGACAATAAAAGATCGAGCATGTGATAA
This sequence comes from Nicotiana glauca, assembly GCA_026770625.1. NCBI lineage: Eukaryota > Viridiplantae > Streptophyta > Magnoliopsida > Solanales > Solanaceae > Nicotiana > Nicotiana glauca. The sequence goes on along the minus strand of MU710320.1, from coordinate 127,443 downwards.
CAACGTCAAGTAAAGTATGTAAGAGAAATTTGACAATGAAAAAGATGACATGATATCACAATTTCTAATTGAATGCATGAAAGAGCCTAAGAGTTCAAACTAGCCAAAATTCCATGTATAAATCCGTGTACACACTCGTCACCTCTTGTACACATCTTTCACATAATTAAAATAACGCAAATCAACCCAAGTCCTAAGAGGTATTTCCCCACATAAAGTTAGACAAGATACTTAACTCAAACAAGATAAATGAATACCCAAATAAGCCTTTCTAACAAAAATCCAACTCTGAACCGCTCGAATCTAGCAAAAATAACATAAACCATAAATAAAAGCCATAGAAAGCAATTTCAGATAATAAATTTTTAATCTTTAAAGAAAAGTCAAAAGTCAACACCGGGTCCGTACCTCAAAAATCTATGGTGCTAGCAATTTAAATGAAGGTTGCGAGTAATACGAATAGATACATGTAGGTTGCAATCCAAAGTATGATCGAGCAACAAGGTTTTAGGTAGATAGGAGTAAGGATAAGAAAATGTGGGTGAGAAAGTGACGAGAATAGGTAAGTCCTCTAGATTAAGCCCATCAAAATAAGAGAGTTGGTAGTTTCCGTAAATTATAAAAAGATAAATATAACTTCAATGAACTCGGAGGAGTTTAGGACTAGGGGCATTTGGAAGAGTTGGAATGTTGCCTGGTAGTAGAATAAGACTGTAATTGTGACAAATGATAAGACGATGACGTATAGGCCTTCGATCGAGTAATGATTCAAAGAGAAGGGATCTCATGAATTGCATGGGATTAGAATACCACCATAAGATGAATCACATTGAGATAATATGAACTACGATTATTGAAGTATAGTATCATGCCTAGGTCGATCAAGCAAATAACTTCACATGTTCCCCAATTGTTAAATTACGAGTATTGGAGTATATTTTTATTGGTTTTCACATTATTTGATTAGTATCGGATCATTTGACATCGGTTTGAGGTGTTATAGAGACATGCCGGTTATCAGATTTTGCAGCGAGATAAGTCTCTTATCTAACCTTATAAGGGGGAAAGTACCCACTAGGTACTATATTTGTTATTGGCTACTTGTTACGAGGGTTACGTACGTACAAGGTGATGAGAGTGCGTACGTAGGTTTTTTTTAATTTTTTTTACAACGAACAAAACCAGCTTGACAAGTTAATGACATTTCAAGATCAGCTTGCTTGTAATATACTGTACATCAGTTGCCTAATCCAGCAACATCAGCTGACTTAATTTTCAGTCTACCTTTGGCGACTCATAAAAGATAAATAACGACAGAAAAAACCTGTCACCTTGTTAACAAGATCCATAGACTAGCCATAGTATATGTAACAATGACTTACGTTGCGTTGGGATTATGCTTACGTTGCCTGAGGATAAGTACCCAAAAAATCTATGACCAAATCGATTAGCCAAGACCTCTTAAAGCATTTGAGCATTAAGAATTTGCTAACTTATCAAAATAGATAAGTCATCCATCTACTAACCCAATATACATGGAGATTTCAAAATCATGGGAGACCTGCTCCACTTGCAAGTCTCCCCATGTTCTCCCTAATAAAGACCCATTCACAAATCAACTTATATGCCAAAGGTGCCCAAAACAATACCCTGAAATCACTGGAGCAATCCCAAGCAAAAGTATGCCAAAAACACATTTTAAGATCACCCTTTAGTTCTCATGATTGTAATGCTGCCTGTTCCGCCCTCTATGTTAATTTTTGTTTTGCCAACGACAGGTTTCCCAGAAAAAGCTGATGTAGGATAAGAAGGTGGATCTTGATTGCTTTGCTTCGACTTAGATGGTGGTGGAGTGTGTATCTTTTTGTTAATCTCTTTTAACGTCACATCTCCTTGAAAACTCCCCGGTTTGATAAAGCCGAATGGGTACACTACAGAAGATGCACCTTTTTTGGGAGGTTGCATGGAGTTCGGAACCAAAATATGATTCTTTTGGACTTAAACAATACAAATATGTGGGAAAAAAATAGTGATATTTTTATATAGAACGTCACATTATCTGGCGCTATATATTAACAATAACGACATCATTAAGTATAACGCCAAATATTGTGGCGCTATACTGTATAAAGCTGACACGCCCGGGATAACGCAAAAAAACCTAGCCTATATCCTTTTTGTATAGCCCAAGTTTCGAAAGCACAAAACAAGACTCTGTCTCTCGGTAAAAAGAGTGCGTGTACTTTACAGAAACACCACATTGACTCATATCCAATTTAATTATTCTTTGGAATCACTACATTTTTCTTGTTATATTTAATTTCTTAAGATAACGAGAAAATAAAAATAAAGTAAGACTATTATAATTTAAATTCATAATTTTTAATAACTTAACTGTATAAATTATATATATATATATATATATATATATATATATGGGTTTCGGGCTTGATATTTTTAGGCACAGTGGCACCAAACTATCATAAATATTTATTTGTTTTTTTATAATTTAAATTCATATTTTTTAATAACTTAATTGTACAAATTACTAATTATGGTTTTTATAAAACACTAATATTAAACACTAATATTATTTGATATTAAAACACTAATATTTTAATATTAAAACGCTAATATTAAACACTAATATTTTAATAACTTAATTATGTTTTCTATGACAAATTTATATTTTTTATAAAATACTAATATTAAATCCGGCTAAATTTAACATACTAGTTTCGAAAAAAAAAAACACAAACCGAAATAGAACACATACAAATCAAATAATATGCATTATTATAAACTTTCAGCTTAAAATATTTGATTTGTAATAATGCATATTATTTGATTTGTATGTGTTCTATTTCAGTTTGTGTTTTTTTCTTTCGAAACTAGCATGTTAAATTTATCCGAATTTGATATTAGTGTTTTATAAAAAATATAAATTTGTCAAATAAATTTGTTTATTAATATCCTGATTTATATATGTGTGTTTTCATGTCGTTTTGTATTTTTTTTGCAACTAAATTTATTTGTTGTTTATGTTTAGTTTAGATTATTTTTTAGCGTAGTAAAATCTAGATCTTTTTAACGTAGTAAAATTTAGAAACTTGTAGCGTAGTAATGTTTAGTGTTTTAGCTTAGAATTCCTTTTGTTTAAGTATCTTATATTGGTAGTTGAAAATGCAAACTTTGTACAACTAAGTTAATAATTATATCAACACACATAATTAGTAATTTGTACAATTACGTTATTAAAAAAATATGAATTTAAATTATATAAAAAATACATGTATAAGATAAGTGTTCTTTAAATGTCTGGGCGTGGATAAGGGTTAGGTCTCATTTGTTTTTTTTAAATTAAGACATTTAAATATCTTAATTTAAAAAAAAATTAAATGTATTGAAGATGCCGTAAAAATGAAAATAGACAGAGACATTTGTATCCGAAAATGGCAAATTGATTGAGATACATTCACTTCTCTGACAGGTTTAAAAAAGCACCACTGTAAGGAAAAATTTCAAAGATTTGTTTACAAATTTGATTCTCACCCTGACAAAACAGACTAATAATATCATGGAGGTATAGCGCCAGGTATTTTGGCGCTATACCTGGGCGTGTCAGTTTTTTGCAGTATAGCGCCACAATACCTGGCGCTATACTTAACGGTACCGTTACTGTTAATATATAGCGCCAGGTAATGTTGCGTTATTATAAAAATATCACTATTTTTTTTCTACATATTTGTGTCGTTTGAGTCCAAAAGAATCACATTTTGGTTCTGGACTCAGGTTGCATGTATGAATTCCTACCTTTGAAAATTACCTGAAGCTGAAATAATAGAGGTTATTAACAGGACTGCTTTTAACCATAGTTGTCTCACGTTCTGGCGAGGAATTAATAACATCTATTATTTCAGCTTGAACATCAGGTACTCCAGATGTATTCATATCCTCGGAACCAGGCTGCAACTCAGGATCATTAAAGCAATCGGTAAGCCATTCTTCCGAAGACTCATCCAAACCTTCATGAGCCGAAGATGTTGCACCATCTGCATATTCGGATAACCAGTCTGAGACCTCGCATATAGCTTCTTCGAAATATGCATCCCTCTCCTTTGATTTTAAGCAGGTTAATGGAATCTCTTCGTTTGAACCAGAAACATCCGGACCGCTAAGCTCGGGACCGGCAGGCGGGCCTGGGCCGGTTCAATCGGGCCTAACGGGCTCCAAAGGCTCTTTTTTAAAAAAAAAGACCAACGGTCAAATTTTTAAAATCTAGCAGTTGGCCTTCATAATTTATCCGTTGGCCACTTTAAAAAATAGTCATTTGGCCCCCAAACTTTATATAACTATACTTTTTTCCAATTCTCAACTATAAATACCCCCTCATTCTTTCTCACCAATTCATCAATCTCTTCTATAATTGTTTATTTTATTATTGCAATTTCGTGAAAAATTGTGAAGTTGGTGAATTGAAGTATTGAAGTCTTCAAGTCTTCAACGATTTTCAATTTTCAAGAAGTTGTTCGGCAATTCGATAAACCCGTTCTAAGTTTTAAGAATATATTTTTGTGTGTTTTAGTTTGCATAATTATAATTAATATGGCATTTTCTTTGAAAAAATATTTGGTGGTAAGAGAAAAGTTAAAATTGGTGAAAGTAGTCGCCAACCTACTACCCTTCCCCCGGCTCTCCGACCCAGACCTGTTACCCGGCCTGCTGCTCCTATTATTTTTGATAGTGATAACCCTTGTTTTTAATTTTCCAATAGTGAACTTTTTCATAATGTTGCACCAGGTCAAAGATTAAATGAACAAGTTATGAATGTTCTTTATCCTAATGAAACTATCTTAGAAAATGATGAGAAAAATAAGGATGTAGATAAAACCCAGCCGGATTAAGATGATACACCTACTAGTCCTGTTAATAACCCAACTGATGCACCGCCCGACCCACCTGTAGAAACCCCTACTTTTAATAGACAACCTTCTAAACGCCTAGAAACGTCATTAGTTTGGAATTTTTTTACTCAAGTAAGAGAACAAAATAAGGCTAAGTGTAACAATTGTGAAAAATTGATGGCGCCTAAATATACTGGAGACCGTAGTGGCACGAGTAGTTTGGCTAGGCACATACAAACACACCCTAGAGATAAAGTTAGATCTTTACAAATGAAAGCGCAGCTAGAGGGGACAAGTGTAGATACTGCGGTTAACCCTAGTAC
>MU710320.1:79629-119786 GCA_026770625.1 Nicotiana glauca | reverse complement strand
ATATATATATATATATATATATATATATATATATATATATATATATATATATATATATATATATATACATACATAACATACTATATATAGTATACTATACTAGTATACTATATGTCACACCTCTTTTTTACTTACTTCACCCCGTGAAGGGTATAATAAAGGGAATTTTTCCAATTAAAGGACAATTGAAACGGAATTTATTTTAAGATTCAGAGTCGCCACTTGGGAGATTTATGGTGTCCCAAGTCACCGGTTGAATCCCGAATCGAGAAAAAAAAGATTGAATCTGTATTACAGTCCGCAAACCAGAAATTCGGATAAGGAATACTGTTAACCCGGGAGAAGGTGTTAGGCATTCCCGAGTTCTGTGGTTCTAGCACGGTCGCTCAATTGTCATATTCAGCTTATTTATCTGATTTTAACAATTATGAACCTATGTGCAAATTTTAACATTTGGCCATTTTTATTTATTATTAATTTTAACGAGAATTACAACGTTGTGAAAACACATCTCGAACCACGTTACATCAATGCACCTGTAGTTATTGACATATTTCGACTCCGTTGAGATTTGGATTTGGGTCACATAAATGTGCACCCCAGTTTAAGAAAGTAATATTATTAGAACTGCGCCTAAAGAGTCTAACGCGTTATTATCTTCGGGGAAAGCCGTGAAATTCGCTAAATGGCCCATCCCGAAATCTAAGTATTTTAATATATCCATTTAAATAGGGCCCCGCAATTTATTCATTTTATTTAGCGAGGCCCATCTCTTTTTATTATTTAAAGGCCAATCCTAAAGTAAACTATGATTTTTTATTTAATCTTGTCTCTAATATAAAAGAAATCCTAATTAATTTGTTACTGGATTAAAGCAAACCAGAAGAAAAATTGTACATGGGTCTACATCAAAAGAATGGCCAATCACAGGCCTTGGTCCGGGCCCAAACGTACACAGCATCAGAACTGGACCTAGGCTGCTCATTAGGGCGCTGAAGCTTACACTTCTCAAAAATGGGCTGTTAAGCCCAAACCGTTAAACCAAACCAAGCTTCAATCCAATGTGAACAAGTGTTCACTGAATTTACTTCCAGTGATTCAAAGGGTGTTCAGCAATTTGTAATAAAGAAGAACAGTATTCACCTACTTAAATTGAAACATTAACCATTCGCTTAAGGCTCAGTTGATCTTACCTATTTAATTACTAGTGAATTTCTGGATATTACTAAAGGCAAACAGCAAACTGGAAGCATGAATTGATAATACAAAGTAGGTTAATTATTTTCAGCCTGAAACTAAACTACTGGAATTGTAGTTGTCAATACACATGAAAATCATAAGGCTCGAAATCATTTTCTGCCTTAGCCATTCCTCTAATCTCAGAGATTACATTTACACAAGCGAAACTAAATTACAATATGGCTAATGAACACTCATTATTTTAATTGTCTGAAGAGTCTAAGTACAATCCAAGTTATACAGCTTAGTTTTCACTCCAATTATACAGTGTGAAGGCAAACTAAAATGAACCTAAACAAGCACAAATTGTCTATTAATTATTCTACTATGATAGCTTGAATACACAGATTCCAGGCATCAAATGGATGAGCACTTTATTTCAACATTTCAACTTCAAAGCTACAACAATACATGGTTCGAATATGTACCTGGAAGTGGAAATACAATGAAGAAGAAGAGATCAACAGCAATAGTAATACCAGCAGCAGCAATAGAATTCAGAACAGCTCAACACCAGTTTTAAAACCAGAATAGCACTCGACCAAAGTCCAGAAACAATTGTAAAACCGAACAGCAACAGCAATACCAAACCAAAAACACACTCAAGCAAGGTGGGAAATGATTTGTAAAATCCAACAGTAATAGCCAACACCCAAAAGATTCAGCTGAGACTTGAATTAGACCAAAAATGGACCAAAACTTCAATGGAACAGTGTTAATGGGACAAACGGGCTGCCTAAACTGATTCCAAGACCTTCTCTAACTGATTCAAAAAAAACCCTCTCAATGGAACAGTAAGACAAGTGTATATGTAGGCATTCTCAGTCTGTTTTCAGTTTCAAACTGATCTTTCCAAGCTCTCAAAGAACCCTCCTTTTTCTTTTGTATGTTCAGTTCTCTGTCCCCTTTTTAAACTGAATCCTTTACAGACCTTGAAATCCTCAACCTAATAAGAAAAACCCCCGGACCATCAATTCCCTGCAACCCCACTAATACATGTTTCATTGTTTTGTTCAAGGTTTATGGGTGACTTATTTATTTAATACCATTATGTCTTGTTCTCCACTAATTATTAAACAAATGCATTAGTTTAATGGTACCTTAGTACCTTACTGTCAGACCACTTAAACTAAACATTTCTTCAAGTTTTGACACCCCAAATTACCCCTGTGATTTACTGAAATTGCTACCCATCAGCTATAACCAATTCAAACCTACCGACTAACTAAGTTGATTCCTAATTAACCACCAAACTACAGCAGCTATAACCAATTCAATTCGAATTCAATTAGCAGTTCAAGCTTGCACTCAGATTAAATAGCATCAAATAAAGACCAATGAATCAGAACAAAATCATATTGAATTACCAAGGTCAAATCTCAAACCATGATTGTCACAGATACATGGAAATAAACTAACACAATCCTAAATTAAACCTAAACAAGAACAAGTGAACAATGTAAATACACTGAATTCATATGCAACAAAATGATAGGCAATGAATAGAAAAGAACCAAACATAACATAAATGAGAAAATTCGAGCCAATAGTAACAGCAAACAATTATGAAAATAGCCACAGTTTATACAAGACTCACTGACACTGCCTAATTCGAATCGTTCAAAATAAAACAAAGAAGAAACAAAATCCAGAGTAAACACAAAACATTCGATCCTAAACACAAATAAGAAAGGGGTAGAAGATGATTTTACTGAATGAAACTAACAGAAAGAAAAAAAAGAAATGGAGACCTACCATTTTAAAGCCGGTGGTTCGAACCTTCAAAGCCTTTTGGACTCGGGGCCAAGACGGACCCTAGTCAAGTGCTCTTGAATGAGAACACATAACTAGGGTCAATTTGACCTCAAATCCTGAGACAGAATTTCACCCTTCGTATGAAAATTCGAGGGTAAACAAACCTGGACCATAGAAGAGGGAGTCCAGGTGGTGGTGGGATGTGATTTTGGGAAGGTTTAGGTCTGGCTCCGCCACCAGGAGATCTTGTGGCGGCGCTAGGGTTCTTGGCTCAAAATTGATATTCGAGGAGGGGGGTTGGGATTCAAGGGAAATCAACCATGGATTTGGACAAATGAGGTCGTGAGGGAGCTATGGTGTAAAACTTGAGGCGTTTGGGTGAACTAGGGTTCAAAGTCGACGCTTCGATCTAATATTTAAAAAGACTGGCTGGGATTCGAGGGAATTTGTTTGCAGGACTGAAATGGAGAGGTTGAGGGGAAGCTATGGTGTAATTTTGGGGCTGGTTGGACCACCGGAACTGCCATGAGGCGATTTTCGGTGGGCGGAGGGTGGCGGAGTGAGACGGAGGGATTTTTGGTCTCTGAAGCTTAGAGACGATGAGGCGAAGGGGGGTTTGGCTTGAGGGGGGGCTGGGTATGGTTTAGGAAAGCTTATAGAGGATGAGGCGAGATGGGGTTTTGGCTTGAGGGGGGGCTGGGTATGGTTTAGGTATATATACTAGGTGGGAGTTTTAATCCTGGCCGTTAGATCAATTAAGATCAACGGCTAGGATCAGGGAGCTTACCAAATACGGTGTCGTTTGGTTTAATGAGGGGGCGGGTTAGACCGGGTACAGGGAACGGGTCAGGGCCGGGTTATGGGAGAGATGATCTCGACCGTTGTATATGTGAGATCCAACGGCTCAGGAAGGACGTGACAGATACGACGTCATTTGGACGTTGTATTGGCAGGTCGATTGGACCAGGTAAAAGGGCGTCGATTGGGCTGGTTTTGGGATGGGACTTGGGCCTGGGTCAATTGGCCCAGTCCAATATTTTGTTCTTTTTCTTCTTTTTCTTTTATTTCCTAATTAATAAAACTAAAATTAAATTATAAACCACATTAAAAATACTAATTAATTCCTTATAACAATTATCACACACAGTTAAATATCAAAAAATAAAATCACACATTGTGTACATTAAATGCTAAAAATGCAAAGCACATTATTTAAACAAATAAACATGCACGCACAAATGCAAACAACTACTAAAAACATCACGAAAAATTCACAAAAATGCACACAATAAAATAGACAATTTTTGTTTTGATTCTTTTGAAGTAATTCGTATGGGGCAAAAATGACGTGCTCACAGCTGCCCCTCTTTGCCTGTAAACACGAAGAGTTTTTATGCAAAGACAAAGTGAGCGGATATGAGCGATTTTTGCCCGTTTGAGTACTCCGTGTGAAGCATTTTTGAAAGATTTGACCGAACCTCTGCTTTAAAGGTCTCCTACATATCCATGGCTAAAAAGGAATCAGGTCAATGTAGTTCGGGAAGCTTTGGTAGGTGGGACTACCATGAAGTTGTGTTTACTGTTGCTGCTGTTGATGTTGTTGCTACTGCTTACTGACCTCCTTATTACACCATGCTAAAAAAAATAAGAAGCTAGACTAAACTAGTCTATGAATTGCAAAATCTTATCTAGATCTTCAACTTGCCCTTCCTGTGTCTCTTGTTGCCTTGCTTGCTCTTGATGTTTCTTCATCTCTGGCTTGACTGGTAATATTCCCTTCTTGTGAATCATTTTTCCTTCGATTTCTGAACTTGAATTTATGCTGGGGATTTTTGTTGTAATCCTCCGCTCTCTGTGCGGGTTACTGACTTCAACAACTACCTGGAAAGATAACACCTCCATTCTCCAGGCGGGCTCCTGACTTCAATTACAACTTAAAGGATAACAACCTCCATTCTCCAGGCGGGCTCCTGACTTCAACTTCAACTTGAAAATAACATACCTCCATTCTCCATGCGGGCTCCTGACTTCAACATAAAATATAATACCTCCATTCTCCAGGCGGGCTCCTGACTTCTGAACTTAAAAGGTACTTCCCCCTTCTCCAGGGGGCTCCTGACTTCAACTACTACTTAAAAATAACACCTCCATTCTCCAGGCGGGCTCCTGACTTCAACTACTTAAAAATAACACCTCCATTCTCCAGGAGGGCTCCTGACTTCAACTGCTTAAAAATAACACCTCCATTCTCCTGGCGGGATCCTGACTTCAACAACAACTTAAAAGATAACACCTCCATTCTCCAGGCGGGCTCCTGACTTCAACAACAACTTAAAAGATAACACCTCCATTCTCCAGGCGGGCTTCTGACTTCAATTACAACTTAACAATAACACCTCCATTCTCCAGGCGAGCTCCTGACTTCAACAACAACTTGAAAGATAACACCTCCATTCTCCAGGCGGGCTCCTAACTTCAATTACAACTTAACAATAACACCTCCATTCTCCAGGCGGGCTCTTGACTTCAACAACAACTTAGAAGATAACACCTCCATTCTCCAGGCGGGCTCCCGACTTCAATTACCACTTATAAATAACACTTCCACTCTCCAAGCAGGCTCCTGACTTCAACAACAACTTAAAAGATAACACCTCCATTCTCCAGGCGGGCTCCTGACTGCAACTACTACTTAAAAATAACACCTCCATTCTCCAGGCGGGCTCCTGACTTCAACAACAACTTAAAAGATAACACCTCCATTCTCTAGGCGGGCTCCTGACTTCAGTAACAACTTAAAAGATAACACCTCCATTCTCCCGGCGGGCTCCTGACTTCAACTACAACTTAAAATATACCACCCGTGAGCACGTGATTTTTGCCCTATATGAGAATTACTCCCAAAAATCCAAAATAAAATATTTATGTGTTGTTTGCGATTTTTTGGATTTTGCGTTATTTGTCTCTTGTTGCTCGCGTTTGCGTGTGCAGGTTTATTTGTTTAAATTAATGAAAATACAAAAATATGTTGCATTTGCATTTAGAATTTTTTTAGGAGTAATTAAGTTTGTTTACAAAAATGAAAAATCACAAAAATATGTACTTTGCATTTTTAGCATTTAGTGTCCAAATTGTGTGATTTTATTTTATAATTTATTAAGAGTTAATTAGTATTGTAAGATAATTTTTGTTTTATAATTTAATCTAGGATTTTTGTTTTAAAATTAGGAAATGAAAAGGAAAAGAAAAAAAACAAATGAAAGAATAAAGAGGAAACTCGAACCAGGCCGATTTTTCCACAGGCCCAAACCAAAATAACCCCCCCTACAGCCCAATCCAAACACACTTCTGCCCTGTCCATTCCCACGATCGATCAAACGACACCGTTTGATGTCAATTGATCTAAGTCGTTCGATTAAATTGATCCAACGGTCAAGGAACTTCACCCGTTGCCCGACCCGTTCCACCCAAAAAACCAACCCGGTCTCATTTATCTCAACGACGTCGTCTCTTGCCAAGGAATTGATCCAGGCCATTGATCTCGTTTGATCAAACGGCCAGGATCAAATCCCCCATCTAGTACATAAGCCTAATCTCTTACCCCACAACCCCCAAGCCAACCCCCCCCCATCGTCGTCTCTAATGCTCAGAGACGACCCCAAGTAACTCCGCCACACTCCGCCGTCGACCACCCACCGAAAATTGCCTCACGGCGGTTCCGATTGTCCAAACAACCCCATTTTCACACCACTTCTTCCCCATAACCTCTTCATCTCCAATCCCCTATCAGTTCCCTTCGAGTCCCGATCAATCCCTTCGAATAATCTATCGAAGAATCAGGCCCCAACCCTAGTTTGTCCAATGGCCACCAAATTAACACCATACCCCCGCTGGACCTCCCTCACCACCAGACCATCGTTAGTTCCCTTCGAATCAACCCAGGATTTGTCGAATTTCAACTTCGACCCAAGAACCCTAGCGCCGCCACAAGATTTCCTAGTGGCGGCACCAACCCTAAACCTTCCCCAAGTCACACCCCTGAACCTCTAGACTATCCTCGTCTCAAATTCGAAGGTTAAGCCAACTGGACGAGACCTAGGGAGCCAAAACCTGGAACCAACCCGAGTAAAGGAAATTTGAGGTTCTTAATCGACCTTAGTCAAGTGTTTTCAGTCGAGAAAACTCGATTAAGGTCCGTTTGGACCTCAAAAGTTCAAGTTGAAATTTTAATGGGAACTGAGTGGAATCTGGTCTGAGATTTCGAGGTATTTTACTTCTTTTTCTTTTCTATTTTGTTGCTAATTATCTGTTTAAGCTTCGTTGCATTTCATCATCTTTTCAAATTTATTTCTCTCTTCTCTTTCGGACCTTTTTTCTGGTCCAGTTTTTCTCATGTGGTTGGTTGCCATATGCTGAATCGATTGAGTATGTTTGTTCTTTAGTTTGATCTTAAAAGTCAGTATCCGTAATGTTCTTATATAAACTATGGTTTTTTTGTAATTAATTGCTGGTATTATTGGCTCAAATTGTTTTACTTTCGTGTGATGTTTGTTTTCCTTCTCTTTGTTGTTCATCATTGTATATGAATTCAGTTTTTTTCGTTCAGTGTATATCACAATGTTCCTTGTTCGTATGTAGGTTTAATTTGGAATTAGGATAGTTTATTCCCTGAATCATTGTGTTCTTATTGTAATGGTGTTTGGTTTGGTTTGAATTCAATTGTTGTTTGAGTTTGCTGAGTTAAGTAACTGTTGCTTCCCTGAATTCTCAATTCATTTTCCTTTATTTTTTTGGTTGTTTCTATAAACAATATAGACTATAAGGAATAGCCTCGATCCATCTATAGCCCGGTTATGCTTTAGCTTCATATTCATTTGTTTCAGTTGAATCATGAATCAATTAGGAATTGGATATAGCTGATAAGGTATATTTTGAAAGGGGAATTGGGTAGGACAGTTACCTCAGTAGATTCAGGGGTAATTTGGACTTGAAATTTGAAATGATTGAGTGCAATGCCCACTAAGCTAGTGTACCATTAAAATAAAGCATTTGTGGGGAATAAAACATAATGGGTAGGTAAAAGGGATTTGATTAAACAAATAGGCACCCATAATTGAATTAAAAATGAATTAGAAACATAATAGTGGGGTGACAGGGAATAGCATGGGGGTTCATTTGCCCTCAGTTGTTTAAGTTTTTCAAGGGTTGTTGAGGGGTCGGTATGGGGATATAAATAGAAGCATTTGGACAGAGAGTTGAGAGGGAGAGAGATTGGGAGAGCTAATAAAAAATCAAAAGATCAAAACAGCTGAAATCTGAGCACTGTTCTATTGAGTTTTGATTTGCTAATCTGAAAATTTCCTCTTCTTGAATCAATTCCTTAACTGCTTGGACCTTGAAATGGTTTGAGCTTCATTCACTTAGCTTGAATTTTGAGTTTATTGGTTTAACTGTGAATCCGAAATTGGATCCTTGGTATTCTTGGTTGCATTTCACGGTTTTGAGCTGATTTGGTGCACTATTTCCTTGGATCCGAACTTGTTACTGTTGCTGATTACCTCTTCTTATTCTTATATTTCACATTTCTAGTTACACTTTCATTGTCCTTTGATATGGAAGTCTGACTCACTTGTATAAACAACCTGTGGAATCCATAAATGAAGAATTGTTCGTTGTTCATCTGAGTTCACGTAGAATTGTGGATTAACTGATAACATATAGCTTAGTTATTCATATGTAATTGTAGTTAGATTCACTGTCTGGGCTGTATTGAATTGGAAATTGCATTTGAATTAGCCGGATTGATAAACTCTGGATTTGACTTCATCCTTTCTAAATTTGTAACTTCAATGAAGTGTAATTGGACTCATGTGGTAGTTGTAGCTTAGAATTGGAAGTTGAGTTGAATTAATATACAAACTCCTGCTTAGGTCCTAGTGTAGTAAACAACTTTGGTAATGTTGATTTGAATCAGTTTTAAAATAGTTGGTTTGTTTTGAGTTTGTGTCATCAACCTGCTTGTGTGTGGTGTTCAGTGAAACCACCAATAGAGTAATGTATAAAATAATGTGGGCATAGAATTGGAATCAGAATAATCAATGTCCAATTAATTTGAATTTGGACACATAGAGGATTGGGTAATTGGACTACTCATTTAGATCTCCATAATATAAATTTATCAGCATGTGTTGAATCAAGTGTTAAGCGAATCAAGTGAAACAAGGTATTAAAATATGAAGCTGGCGTTAAGAGCAAAGATGACGTATATAACTTGCTTCGGGGATTAACTGGGGCCGTTTAGTGTTGTGCTTCCACCCAGGCTCGATCTCTTGTGCGTTCAGTTCTGGGCTGCAACTTGCTGCTGGCCTGCGTTCCGCCGATGGGTTTGTTTTGGAGCCCAATATTTGGCTTTGGTACAAAGTTACCATTTAGTTTGCTTCAGTCCCATAACAAACTATTTAGGATTTTTTTTGTATTTTTAGAGACAAATAAAAAATAGAAAATTATAGTTGCTTTAGGTTTGCCTTTAAATAATAAAATGAGATGAGCCTCGCTAAATAAAATACATAAATTGCGGGGCCCTCAATAAATGGTTGAATTAAAATACTTAGATTTTGGGACGGGCTGTTTAGCGAATTTCACGGCCTTCCCCAAAATAATTATGCTTCAGTTTCTTTAGGCGCGTCTTTAATAATTTTACATTCCTAAATTTAGGTGTGCATTTCATTTGACCTAAATTCAAATCCCAAAACGTTGAATAAAATGTGTCGAGGATCCGGGTGCATTTCATGTGACGTGATCCAAAAACATATTTTAAACAACATTCAATTCCTTAAGAAATAATTAAAAGCAGTTAAAAGTTAAAATTTGCACATATAAAGCATGTTATAAAATCAGATAAATAAGCCAAATATGATAATTGAGCGATCGTGCTAGAACCACGGAACTCGGGAATGCCTAACACCTTCTCCCGGGTTAACAGAATTCCTTATCCGGATTTCTGGTTCGTAGACTGTAATATAGAGTCAACTTTTTTCTCGATTCGGGATTCAAATCGGTGACTTGGGACACCATAAATATCTCATGTGGCGACTCCAAATTTTAATAATAAATCCTGTTTTGATTGTCCTTTAATTGGAAAAACTCCCTTTACTACACCCTTCTTCGCGGCGTGTGGTAGGCGAAAAAGGAGGTGTGACAACTCTGGCGACTCCGCTGCGGACGGTGAACCCAGAATTTTTGTTCAGGGTTCAAGAATTCGAGCTTAGAATAATTGTTGTATTTGGCTTCATTATTATCTGATTTTATTATATGATTGGGTTTAAATGTGCAAAATGATGCTTTTTACCGCTTTGATATTATTTGAACTGTATATATAAACTGTGCCGAAACCTTCTCTTCTTACCTCCGAGGAGTGCACGCTGGTCGTGACTTCTTTCTGTTAGTGTCATATCCCAAAATATAACGAGGATTCGGAGGAGTTGCAAAGCCGGATGATCTTTTGGTTACCGATATGCAGTTCCCATCCTCGGCTCGAGTTGTCCGCTGGGGTAAGCCAGGTCTAGAACAAACACCCAGGATAAACCTAGTATAACAAAACCTCATGCCGAATCCCTAGTAGGAACACTTATTTGCATCATGTTGAATTCGACTTCGGGACTCAACACAAGAGTTGGGTCCGTCTAGGACAGGCAACCTGAAATAAAAAAGACCATCCTGCTGCATCCTGTTTGTTTTACGCATTTATTTGCTTCAGACTTGCATGCTGACCGGCTTCTGAAAAACGAGAATACGGGAAAATTGAGAAAAAAAGAAAAAAAATAGCAGTGTCGAGAGATAACTACTTATTTTAGAAAGAAACCAATGCTCAGGTAGTGTCGAAACTCTGCCGAAATTTTGAAAAAAAAAAAGGGAATGCTTTTCAATTTATTAGAAAGGAGTCTTGTGTTCAAATTTAGTTTGTTTTCATTTGCTCGAACTACGCTGGTTTGATTCTCACAGGGTGTGAGATACGTAGGCAACCCTCATCGGGTCCAACCTCCCCTTTTGCAAAAATGGCCAAAAATGTCAAAATTTTAATTTTCGTCATAAATAAGTCGAGTGATGCTGTTTTTGTCAAATATAGCCAAATGTTCCCGAAAGGGACGCCGGAAGGCTGACTTTGCATAAACAGCCATTTTGGTCATTATTGGATTTTTGACCCTTTGACCCACACAGCCTTAGAATCTTCGTCCCCGAGGCGCTGAAAGGCCGTATTTGCAAATATCGGGTTTTCTATTCTAAAAACAAGAAAAAGAGTCATAAATAAGTTGGTGATGGTGTTGTGGCAAAAATAGCCGAATGTTCCGAAAGGGACGCCAGAAGGCTGACTTTGCATAAACGGCCACCTTTGGCCATTTTTTAGATTTTTGCCCGGTTAGCCAACACAACCTTAAAATCTTTGTCCCCGAGGTGCTGAAAGGCCGTGTTTGCAAAACCAGGTCTTTTGTTTTAATTTGAAAAACAAGAAAAATAGTCAAGGGGCAAGTGAATGCCGTTGTGATTTTGGGTCAAAATAAGCTGAGGCAGCTTTGGTAGTGTATTGAACCGTTCTTGCCGAGATAGCCTTAGAGTATCTTTCAGTTGTCGAAAGGCTATTTTCATAAAAGAACGGATAAGTTTGTGAAGTGTCATAAAATAATCCTCCCCGGCCTCAAAATTCAAGCGAAATTGGGAAGGGGCCACGTTGGAAAAAGTAGCCATTTGGTTAAAGTTGGCATATAGGGGAAGGAATCTGCCAATCTATATTTTTTGTATTTCTTTTGATTAGAGTATGTGGGTTGTTTAATGTTCGAGTCTGTAGGTCATCTTTTCGTCAGAGTCTAGTAAGTATGGTCAGTTTTAAACCTGTGTTATCAAGTATGTTTTATTATAAAAATGAAAAAAAAAACTATGTTTTGTTGTTGTTTACCGTTTATTTGCCAGAACTACGCACGGTCTTATTCATGCGGGGTCATGATACGTAGGCAATCCACATAAGATTTGACTACCGCTAGAAAGAAATAAAAGAAAAGAAAAAGAGAAAATAAACAAAATAAAAGAGAGGCACAGCTATTAAAAGCCAGAATGAAGCATGCAATAGAAGCGAATGGCATGATAGAAATGGTTAAACTGCCTAGGTGCATTGCATCCCAACATGCAATTACCTATTTGTTAAACTCTAAAAATTAACGAGTTTGTTGTTCTTCCAGAAATTTCAAGCAGTTAGTTTACTTAGAGCGTACTGGCACAACACCACTATCAGACCAGATCAAAGGGACCGATACCGGTGATAATGTCTAGCCCTGATAGAGAAGGAAACATTGAGGTAGAAGAGGTAGACGTACAAGCAATGAAAGATGAGGTGTACAAATTGAAATAGCAGATGGCCGAGATGTACCAAGCTTGGACAAGTGGTCAGCCAGCACCATCCTATCCTACTAACCCCACTTTTCTCCTGACACCCGCCCAATCGCCGGAACAGCTTGTTTCGGAATCATCACTCAACTTTCCTACATATCAACAGACAACTGCCTCCCGGACACCCCAAGTGCCAAAAACAAACCCATACCCTCCACCACCAATTACCCCTGTTTTCGTGGCACCTTCACCGGCCATACTCCACAGGTCTTCCAGCGAGCCTGTGTTCCAAACTCAGGATCATTAGTGTTATCCTCCTGAACCCACCTTCAAAGCACCCGAACCTTACCCGTTCCCCCTTCAGCTTGACAACCCGGCAACGCCCGAAAAGCAGAACAAGAACCCAAAGCAGGAAGAAATGGTTCAAAAAGTAAAGAGCCTGGAGCAATCTTTTCGGAATATGCAGGGTCTGGATGGCTAAGTCAGCGTGGCGTATAAGGATTTATGTTTGTTCCTAGATGTTCAGCTGCCAGCCGGGTTCAAGATGCCTAAGTTCGATCTATATGACGGACATGGTGATCCAGTGGCATATTTGCGAGGATTTTGCAGTAAGATGAGAGGGGCGGGGAAAAGATGAGTTGCTGATGGCGTATTTCAGCCAGAGTTTGAGCAGGTCTGCATTGGAGTGGTACACACGCCAAGACCATGGTAGATGGTACACCTGGGATGACTTGGCGAAAGCATTTGCCGGACACTTCCAGTACAATCTACAAATCATTCCAGATCTTTTGTCATTGATAAAATTGGAGAAGAAACCTGGGGAGAGTTTCAGGGAGTACGGGTTCCATTGGAGAGAACAGGCCGCGAGAGTTGATCCCCCGATGAAGGAAAGTGAAATGGTGGATTACTTTTTGCAGACTTTGGAGCCAACTTACTTTGGTCACCTGGTAACATCAGTTGGGAAATCTTTCAATGAGGTCATAAAAATGGGTGGAATGATTGAAGAAGGACTTAAGTCCAATAAGATAATGAGTTATTCAGCAATCAAGGCCACCACTCAGGTTATCCAGAGCGGCACGGGAGGTGTGCTCAGAAAGAAGAAGAGGGAAGTTGTCGCAACAATTGAATCCAAAGCTCGGCATGGGCCCAGAGGCTCACCTTACCACTACAATCAGCCTCAACCCCAACCCAAAACCTATCCCCGAGCTCCATATAATCCACCTCAATATTATCCTCCAAACAATGTCTGGCCATATTTCCAACCATCAGGTCACTCCCTATAGCGAGCGCCAGCACCTCATAACATGTTCTTGCCTTTACAACATTCTCGAGCACCCAACAACCCAAGAAAATAGGGGCAGGATGGGAAGCAAAGGCAAAGTTTCACGCCAACTGGGGAGTCCTACACAAGCTTGTTTGAAAATTTAAAGCATTCTGGCCTGATTGAGCCGTTCCTTGGCCATACTCCAGACCCATATGCAAAAGGATTTGATCCTGCTGTTCGATGCATCTACCACTCTAATGTCCAAGGGCATAGCATTGAAGATTGTTGTTCTTTGAAAAAGGAAGTAGAAAGAATGATTCAATAAAGGGTAATTGTGATCAATGATAGTGACAGGGAGCACACGAATCCTCTTGGGAACTTGTTGACTGAAGTTGATGATATTGGAGTTGGTAATGGTCTCGGCAATATTGATGCACAACTCAGTGTCTAAGATGTCGTGCTTGGTAATTGGAAAGACGCTCCATCTCTTGGTCAGCCGGAATGGAGTTTTGGTGGTTTATTTTGTTATCATTTCTATTGTTCGGGTTACTTCCAGGGTTGTAATCCGGATATTGTCTTGCAACTCAAACCCTCGTATCATTTCATTTTG
This sequence comes from Nicotiana glauca, assembly GCA_026770625.1. Lineage (NCBI taxonomy): Eukaryota > Viridiplantae > Streptophyta > Magnoliopsida > Solanales > Solanaceae > Nicotiana > Nicotiana glauca. The sequence goes on along the minus strand of MU710320.1, from coordinate 105,540 downwards.
TCTAGCTTGTTTAGTCACAGTAGTTTGTTTAGTGTTATCCAAGTGTCCCGGCGTTGTACTCTAGTTGTGTTGTTTGTTTTGTTGTACGAACCGTTTCACCGTTTGTCTAATGCAAATTCCGATCTTTTGTTACCTCCAGTCCTCTTCTTTGTTTTATTTTTTATCCTTTTGTTTTGTCTTTTGTTCAGCACCGATTCTAGTGACATGACATGCATGCATGCATAATTCTCAGTCCGATATCTGAAAACCGATTTAGTCAAGAAGCAACGAAATCATTTTGCAAAAAAGAACAGTTTGAGATCGTTTGAAGCCCGAACCATGTGAAGCTGGTGCAAGTAAAACATAAATAGACCATAAAAGCCATTCCGGCGATATTGACAAGGGGATCGTTCGTGGTAATGAAAGTGAGAGTGTTGTCCAACGGTGTTTTAAAAATGACATACGAAAAGGCGAATGTGTGGATATGGTTATTAAGTCTGGCACAATCAGAAGATGTTGTGAATGTTTAATTGAGTTGTTTGCACTTGGAATATTTTGAAGATTGGAATGACGGAGGCATTTTATTCTGCTATCTAAACACTTTATCCTTCGTTAACCCGTTGAGCCTTATTTGTTTTCTTTCATACCCCTCTTTCGAAATCGGTAACAGTGATTAGAAACACAAACATGAAGGATAAGAAAGAAAAAAAAAGAGAAAACAGCAAAGCAACAAAAGAGGAAAAAAGATAAAGGAAAAGGAAAAGAAAAAATAAATAAGTGAAAAGGAAAACAACAAGGAAGTGTGAAATACGTTCGACCTGATTCCTCAAAGAGGATACGTAGGCGCCTCACAGCTCGATCATAGTGGAACAAAAATCAAAAAATCCCCAAGCAAGAAACTGGGGCAGAAGTTGTGGTTGTTGTAAAGAAATCTAGTTCCGAAGGTTGTAATTTTGAACCCAAATTGATTTGTTTTGAGACTTTAAGACCCTTTCTTTCTAACCCTACCAAAATCCCACATTATGGTCCAAAGAAAGACCTTTTGATCAGTCTTCAAAAGGTGCCAAGTCAGGCGACTGGAGGTCGAGAATAACACTCTGATCCCCAGCAAAAAAGAAATAAAATGAGAGAGTCTTGTCGGTAACACCCCAATCCCCAGCTGAAAATAAATAAAATGAGAGTCTTATTGGTGAAAACCTTCACGGGCACCTTGCGGCGACTGTAAGTTGAAAGAAAATACCAAAATGAGAGAGGCTTGATAGTGAAAACCCTTCGGGCACTACAAGTCGAATAAGGATTGAGAATCAGATAAAAATCACCAGACGGAGATTGTGAAAAGTAACGATGGGGAATCAAAGCCCAATTTCACGGTTTAAGGGTACCACAAGAGTTGAACTATCCGAATTGCTTGACAGAATAGGCCACATATGCATGTCATGACCATTAGAGTCGGTATCCACGGTTTTTACTTTATAGTTTTTCCTGTTATGAGTCATCTCTTTCCTTTGTCTTTTACTCTGTTCCTTTTATCCTGTTCATTTCCTCTTCTAGAGTCTTTTTGGTCAAAACAAGTGATAAATGATTTCGAAATCTGCCATCAGCTTTCTAATTGCACAAGACAAGATCTGGCAAGTGCATCAAAGTGTGATAAGTCAATAAAGAACAACAAGTGCACTGAGTTGGTGACAATCAACATGAGATGGGATCCATGTGAAATACAAAGGTGTGGTATATATCAATTCATGAGCAACGCAACAGATGGAGGATATTGGGTCTGAACAGAGAAGAAGTATTTTATGATAAGGAAAGAGGTTAGTCAAGGAACAAGCAAGGTCTTTCAAGGGGAAGTCAAAGTTATCAGGGCAAGTGAAGGAGAAATCGCCGCAAAGTCAAGGCCACAAACCAACCACCATGTTTAAACTCACAAGTTTTCTTTATCTGAAACAGGGATGAAAGCTATGTTCATATCAAAGCTTGGAGGCTGGAAATTTTCAGGTGTAATGCCTCAATTCTGCTTACGCATAGGCTATTGAGAAGATCACAAATCACCAATAGGAGGAGAATTTCCTAGTCTGGGTTTTCAAGTCATATTTTGTTATAGGAGACGCACTTCCTAAGTTTAGTTTCATCCATAGGAGACGCACTTCCTAGTTTAAGTTTTTCAAAGTCATATTTTGTTATAGGAGACGCACTTCCTAGTTTGAGTTTCATCCATAGGAGACGCACTTCCTTCTTTGAGTTTCACCCGTAGGAGACGCACTTCCTAATTTGAGTCATTAAAGTTCATCCATAGGAGACGCACTTTCTAAATTGATATTTCATAGGAGACGCACTTCCTAGCTTAATTTACACATGTTGGAGACGCACTTCCTAAATTTATAATTCATAAGAGACACACTTCCTAGCTTAATTTACACATGTAAGAGGCGCACTTCCTAAATTGATAATTCATAAGAGACGCACTTCCTAGCTTAATTTACACATGTAGGAGACGCACTTCCTAAATTGATAATTCATAGGAGACGCACTTCCTAGCTTAATTTACACATAAGGAGACGCACTTCCTAGTTTGAGAAGTTCATTAGTAGGAGATGCACTTCCTAGTTTGAATCATGGAAGTTCCACCCTTAGGAGTCGCACTTCCTAGTCTGGCTTTTTCAGGTTATATTTTATTTTTAGAAGATGCACTTCCTAAATTGATAGCTCACTCGTAGGAGATGCACTTCCTAGTTTGAGTCATTTAAGTTCGGCCCTAGGAGACACACTTCCTAATCTGGTTCATTGAATTTTTACCTGTAGGAGACGCACTTCCTAATCAAGGTCTTTTAAGCTATTATTTTAGGATACGCACTTCCTAAATTAAAGTTTATTCATAGGAGACACACTTCCTATTTTGAGTCATCGAAGTTACATCTGTAGGAGACGCGCTTCCTAAATTAATAGTTTATCTGCAGGAGACGCACTTCCTAAATTAATAGTTTATCCGTAGGAGACGCACCTCCTAGTTTGAGTCATTAAAAGCTTAATCCATACGGGACGCACTTCCTAAATTGATAGTTTATCCGTAGGAGACGCACTTCCTAATATTGGATATTTAAATTCACTCGTAGGAGACACACTTCTTAGTTTGGTTCATTCAGGTTTTATTTTGGCAGATGCATTTGCTAGTTAAAGTGTCATGGTTTAACTCGTAGGAGACGCACATATTTGTCTAGTCTTTATTCTACTCTCAACACCAGTAGTATAAGTGGTTTACAATTTTCCCAACAACTCACAAATCTTCCTAGTGCAAACTGGGGCAGAAGATTTCGTTTGTTTTGCTTGTTTTGATCAGGAGCTCGCCTGGAGAATGGAGGTGTTACATTTCAAGTTGAAGTTAAAGTCGGAAGCCCGCCCGTAGAACAGAGGAATACATTTCGAGTTGAAGTTGAAGTCGGAATCCCACCCGTATAACATAGGAATACATTTCAGTCTTTATATTTCAAGTTTGAAGTTGGGAGCCCGCCCGTATGACAGAGGAATGCATTAAAGTTTGAAGTCAGTAAAGCAGAGGGTGACAACAAAATATCCCCGCTATAAAAAATCAGAAGGAAGACCACAAGTCGAGTCAGAAAATAAAGAAACATCAGAGGAAACAAGGCCACCAGGAACACTGGAAGAGCAAGTTTGAAGATAGATAAGATTTTGTAATTCCTAGTTTAGTCTAGCATCTTGTTTTCTTTTAGCATGTTGTAATAAGGAGGTCAGTAAGCAGCAGCAGCAGCAGCAGCAACAACAGTAATAGCAAAATCACAGTTCCACGGTAGTCCCAGCTACCAAAACTTCCCGAACTACATTGACCTGATTCCCTTTTTGCCAGGGATATGTAGGAGACCTTTTGAAGCAAAGGTTCGGTCAAATCTTTCAAAAAGATGCTTCACACAGAGTGCTCAAACGGGCAAAAATCGCTCGTATCTGCTCACTTTATTTTTGTACGAAAACTCTTCGTGTTTACGGGCAAAGAGGGGCAGCTGTGAGCACGTGATTTTTGCCCTATATGACAATTACTCCCAAAAATCCAAAATAAAATAGTTTTGTGTTGTTTGTAATTTTTTGGATTTTGCGTTATTTTTCTCTTATTGCTTGCGTTTGCGTGTGCAGGTTTATTTGTTGAAATTAATGAAAATACAAAAATATGTTGCATTTGCATTTAGGATTTTGTTTTAGGAGTAATTAAGTTTGTTTACAAAAATAAAAAATCACAAAAATATGTACTTTGCATTTTTTGCATTTAGTGTCCAAATTGTATGATTTTATTTTTTAATTTATTAAGAGTTACTTAGTATTGTAAGATAATTTTGGTTTTATAATTTAATCTAGGATTTTTGTTTTAAAATTAGGAAATGAAAAGGAAAATAAAAAGAAACAAATGAAAGAATAAAGAGGAAACTTGGACCAGGCCGATTTTTCCACAGGCCCAAACCAAAATAAACCCCCCTTACAGCCCAATCCAAACACCCTTTTGCCCGGTCCGTTCCCACGATCGATCAAACGACACCATTTGATGTCAATTGATCCAAGCCATTCGATCAAATTGATCCAACGGTCAAAGAACTTCACCCGTTTCCCGACCCGTTCTACCCAAAAAACCAACCCGATCTCATTTATCTAAACGACGTCGTCCCTTTCCAAGTAATTGATCCAGGCCATTGATCTCGTTTGATTAGACGGCCAGGATCAAATCCCTCATTTAGTATATAAGACTAATCTCTTACCCCACACCCCCCAATCCAAACCCCCATCGTCGTCTCTAACGCTCAGAGACGACCCCAAGTAACTCCGCCACACTCCGCCGTCGACCACCCACCGGAAATCGCCTCACGGGTGTTCCGGTGGTCCAAACAACCCCATTTTCACACCACTTCTTCCCCATAACCTCCTCATCTCCAATCCCCAATCAGTTCCCTTCGAATCCCGACCAATCCCTTCGAATAATCGATCGAAGAATTAGGCCCCAACCCTAGTTTGTCCAATGGCCACCAAATTAACACCATACACCCACTGGACCTCCCTCACTACCAGACCATCATTAGTTACCTTCGAATCAACCCAGGATTCGTCAAATTTAAACTTCGAGCCAAGAACCCTAGCGCCGCCACAAGATTCCTTGGTGGCGACGCCAACCCTAAACCTTTCCCAAGTCACACCCCTGCACCTCTAGACTATCATCGTCTCAAATTCGAAGGTTAAGCCAACTGGACGAGACCTAGGGAGCCAAAACATGGAACCTGCCTGAGTAAAGGAAATTTAAGGTTCTTAATCGACCTTAGTCGAGTGTTTTCAGTCGAGAACACTCGATTAAGGTCCGTTTGGACCTCAAAAGTTCAAGTTGAAGTTTTAATGGGAACTAAGTGGAATCTTCGAGGTATTTTACTTCTTTTTCTTTTCTATTTTTATTGCTGATTATCTATTTAAGCTTCGTTGCATTTCATCATCTTTTCAAATTTACTTCTCTCTTCATTTTCGGACCTTTTTTCTGGTCCAGTTTTCCTCATGTGGTTGGTTGGCATATGCTGAATCGATTGAGTATGTTTGTTCTTTAGTTTGATCTTAAAATTCAGTGTCTGTAATGTTCTTGTATAAACTATGGTTGTTTTTGTAATTGATTACTGGTATTATTGGCTCAAATTGTTTTACTTTCGTGTGATGTTTGTTTTTCTTCTCTTTGTTGTTCATCATTGTATATGAATTCAGTTTGTTTTTTGTTCAGTGTATATCACAGTGTTCCTTGTTCGTATGTAGGTTTAATTTGGAATTAGGGTAGTTTATTCCCTGAATCATTGTGTTCTTGTTGTAATGTTGTTTGGTTTGGTTTGAATTCAATTGTTGTTTGAGTTTGCTGAGTTAAGTAACTGTTGCTTCCCTGAATTCTTAATTCATTTTCCTTTATTTTTCTGGTTGTTTCTATAAACAATATAGACTATAAGGAATAGCCTCGATCCATCTGTAGCCTGGTTATGCTTTAGCTTCATATTCATTTGTTTCAGTTGAATCATGAATCAATTAGGAATTGGATATAGCTGATAAGGTATATTCTGAAAGGGGAATTGGGTAGGACAGTAACCTCAGTAGATTCAGGGGTAACTTGGACTTGAAATTTGAAATGATTGAGTGCAATGCCCACTAAGCTAGAGTACCATTAAAACAAGGCATTTGTGGGGAACAAAACATAATGGGGAGGTAAAAGGGATTTGATTAAACAAATAGGCATCCATAATTGAATTAAAAATGGATTAGACACATAATAGTGGGGTGACAGGAAATAGCATGGGGGTTCATTTGCCCTCAGTTGTTTAAGTTTTTCAAGGGCTGTTGAGGGGTCAGTCTGGGGATATAAATAGATGCATTTGGATAGAGAGTTGAGAGGGAGAGAGATTGGGAGAGCTAATAAAAAATCAAAAAATCAAAACAGCTGAAATCTTAGCACTGTTCTATTGAGTTTTGATTTGCTAATCTGAAAATTTCCTCTTCTTGAATCAATTCCTTAACTGCTTGGACCTTGAAATGGTTTGAGCTTCATTCACTTAGCTTGAATTTTGAGTTTATTGGTTTAACTGTGAATCCGAAATTGGATCCTTGGTATTCTTGGTTGCATTTCACGGTTTTGAGCTGATTTGGTGCACTATTTCCTTGGATCTGAACTTGTTACTGTTGCTGACTACCTCTTCTTATTCTTATATTTCACATTTCTAGGTACATTTTCATTGTCCTTTGATATGGAAGTCTGACTCACTTGTATAAACAACCCGTGGAATCCATAAATGAAGAATTGTTCGTTGTTCATCTGAGTTCACGTAGAATTGTGGATTAACTGTTAACATATAGCTTAGTTATTCATATGTAATTGTAGTTAGATTCACTGTCTGGGCTGTATTGAATTGGAAATTGCATTTGGATTAGCCGGACTGATAAACTCTGGATTTGACTTCATCCTTTCTAAATTTGTAACTTCAATGAAGTGTAATTGGACTCATGTGGTAGTTGTAGCTTAGAATTGGAAGTTGAGTCGAATTAATATACAAACTCATGCTTAGGTCCTGGTGTAGTAAACAGCTTTTGTAATGTTGGTTTGAATCAGTTTTAAAATAGTTGGTTTGTTTTGAGTTTGTTTCACCAACCTGCTTGTGTGTGGTGTTTAGTGAAACCACCAGTAGAGTAATGTATAAAATAATGTAGGCATAGAATTGGAATCAGAATAATCAATGTCCTATTAATTTGAATTTGGACACATAGAGGATTGGGTAATTGGACTACTCATTTAGATCTCCATAATTTAAATTTATCAGCATGTGTTGAATCAAGTGTTAAGCGAAATAAGTTAAACAAGGTATTAAAGTATGAAGATGGCATTAAGAGTAAAGATTACGTCTATAACTTGCTTCGGGGATTAACTGGGGCTGTTTAGTGTTGTGCTTCCACCCAGGATCGATCTCTGGTGCGTTCAGTTCATTAACGAGCAGCCCAGGTCCTCTTTTATGACTGTGTACATTTGGGCCTGGGCTGCAACTTGCGGCTGGCCTGTTTTGGCGTTCCACCGATGGGTTTGTTTTGGAGCCCAATATTTGGCTTTGGTACAAAGTTACCATTTAGTTTGCTTCAGTCCAATAACAAACTATTTAGGATTCTTTTTGTATTTTTAGAGACAAATAAAAAATAGAAAATTGTAGTTGCTTTAGGTTTGCCTTTAAATAATAAAATAAGATGAGCCTCGCTAAATAAAATACATAAATTGTGGGGCCCTCAATAAAAGGTTGAATTAAAATACTTATATTTCGGGACGGGTTGTTTAGCGAATTTCATGGCCTTCCCCAAAATAATAATGCGTTAGTCTCTTTAGGCGCGTCTTTAATAATTTTACCTTCCTAAATTCGGATGTGCATTTCATGTGACGTGATCCAAAAACATATTTTAAACAACGTTCAATTCCTTAAGAAATAATTAAAAGCGGTTAAAAGTTAAAATTTACACATAAGTTAAAGCATGTTATAAAATCAGATAAATAAGCCAAATATGATAGTCGAGCGATCATGCTAGAATCACGGAACTCGAGAATGCCTAACACCTTCTCCCGGGTTAACAAAATTCCTTATCCGGATTTTTGGTTCGTAGACTGTAATATAGAGTCAACTTTTTCCTCGATTCGAAATTCATATCGGTGACTTGGGACACCATAAATCTCTCAAGTGGCGACTCCAACTCTTAATAATAAATCCCGTTTCGACTGTCTTTTAATTGGAAAAACTCCCTTTACTACACCCTTCTTCGCGGGGTGCGATAGGCGAAAAAAGAGGTGTGACACCACCTCCATTCTCCAGGCGGGCTCTTGACTTCAACAACAACTTAAAAGATAACACCTCCATTCTCCAGGCGGGCTCCTGACTTCAATTACAACTTAAAAATAACACCTCCATTCTCCAGGCGGGCTCCTGACTTCAATTACAACTTAAAAGATAATAACCTCCATTCTCCAAGCGGGCTCCTGACTTCCACTATAATTAAAAACTGCATTCTATTGTTGTTGTTCCTTCTTGCCTCCTGAATCACTTCCTTCTAACTTGAATTACCTTCTTTCAGAATTGCTTCCCTCAAAACTCGTGTCATCTTCCCTCGAAACTGCTTCTCTTAAAACTTGTGTTATCTTCCTCCTTCACAACTACTTCCCTCAAAACTGGTGTTTCATTCCTCTGAAAACTGCTGGGGAGAACACTGCTGGGGAATTTTTTTCAAAACTATGTTATCTTCCTCTCAAAATTGCTTTCTTTAAAACTTGAATTGACCCCCCTGCTTTTCAGATGGGTACTCGTCTTCAAGAAAAATTTCAAAGTGAAAGAAAATTTCCTGCCCCAGTTTGATAATCTTCCTTGTGGACTGTCTTTCCGTCATCAAGAATATTTCCTATCCCTGTTTCAAACCAAAGAAAACTTTGTTAGTTTAAAGTGTTGGGTTGTGGTGCTCCTACTAGGGATGGTTTTCCCTTTTCCTCTTTTCCATGCTCTGCGTTGTCCGACTATCTTGAAACTCGGCTGATAACTTTCGACCTTCTTGACGATTCCTTATTCACAGACTTCCCAACTATTTCTTCTTTACTCCATACTTTCCCCAAAATCTTAGACCACTCAATCATTTGGTCTTATAACGACGTCCTTCTCGTCCCATCACATTATCCTTGGAATGTCCTATCCACATTTACTTTGCAGCATATTGGCAACTAGTAGTAAGCTCTGAAAATCCTTCTTAAAAACAAACTACTATTAACTAAAAGAAATGAAAATTGATGACTTCAAAAGATAGAACAGAAAAAATCTTTCTGAACATTTGTTTGAAGAGAAGAAAAAGGGAAAAGAACTTATCTGAATGGTATAACCGATCCCAATGTTCATGTCGTGCATTTTGGATTAATCAACCCAGTCTATTTACATCAATCAATCTTTCTGATGTCCCTACTTTGCATCTCAAAGGTCCCGCAACCCAACTCTTTTGCCGAAACAATATTTTTATTCTGCTTGTGATCTCTACGGATCCTTTCCATCAAACTTATCTCGTTTGCCCCCTTTTAATTCCTTGTCGCCTTATAGTGCCCTTCGAGGGGTTTTTCACTAATAAGACTCTCCCTTCTCTCTCAACTCCCGTCGCCTTATGGTGCCTGTGAAGGTTTTCACCGATAAGACTCTCTCATTTTGTTTCTTTTCAGCTGGGGATTGGGGTGTTACCGATAAGACTCTCTCATTTTATTTCTTTTCTACCGGGGACCAGAGTGTTACTCCAGACTTCTATTTGCCCGACTTAGCACTTCTCGGATACTGATCGGGAGGTCTTTTTGGGACATCAATATAGGTTTTTTTTTTTTGGTGTATGGCTAAAAGCAAAGGGTATCAAAAGTTAAAAAATAATTTTGACGGGTAAAACATTACAACTCTTGGAATCAAATTTTATTTCCCACAATTACGAACACAACTTCTGCCCAGTTTTCTTGCTTGGGGATCCTTTGATTTTTGTTACATTATGACCGAGCTATGAGGCGCCTACGTATCCTCTTTGAGGAATCAGGTCAAACGTAGTTCCCAATTCCTTTGTTTTTCTTGTGACTTTTCTTTTGTTTTTGTTACCATTTTTCTTTTCTCTCTTTTTTCATTTTCATTACTAATTCCAAAAGAGGGGTATGAAAGAATAAATGAGGCTCAAAAGGGGAAGCAAGGTTTAAAGTGTTTGGATAGAATAATAAATTTCCTCCGTCATTTCATTCTCCGATACAATGCCAAATACAAACAAACAACAATTACAATCAAAGAAATTATACATAATATCTCTTGACGGCGTCAGAATTGATAGCCATGTCTATACATCTTCCTTCAATATCTGTCAAACATAAAACACCATTGGACAACACTCTGGTCACAATAAACGGCCCTTGCCAATTCGGGGCGAACTTGCCCTTTGCTTCAGCCTGATGTGGAAGGATTCGTTTCAACACTTGTTGCCCCACTTCAAACTTCCTGGGATGCACCTTCTTATTGTACGCTCTTGCCATCCTTTTTTGATACAATTGGCCATGACATACTGCTGCCGATCGTTTTTCATCAATCAAGCTCAACTGCTCCAAATGGGTTTTGACCCACTCGTCATCATCAATCTCAGCCTCAGCAACAATTCGAAGAGACGCAATTTCAACTTCTGCCGGTATCACTGCTTCAGTTCCGTATACCAACAAATAAGGAGTTGCACCTACTGAAGTACGAACAGTAGTGCAATAACCCAACAATGCAAATGTCTGGACCCTTCTACCATTTTCCTCAATATCTTCTTTATATTTTTATTGGCTGCCTCAACCGCTCCATTCGCCTTGGGACGATACGGGGTGGAATTACGGTGTGTAATCTTGAACTGCTGACATACTTCTTTCATCAAACCGCTGTTAAGATTAGCACCATTGTCCGTGATGATCACCTTTGGGATCCCAAATCTACAGATGATATGGGAATGGACAAAATCCACCAATGCCTTCTTGTTACCAACTTGAAAGTTTTAGCTTCGACCCACTTGGTGAAATAGTCGATGGCCACCAGAATGAACCTATGACCGTTGGAAGCTGCCGGCTCGATGGGTCCAATGACATCCATGCCCCATGCAACAAAGGGTCATGGCGCTGACATTGTATGTAATTTTGTCGGTGGCGAATGAATCAGATCTCTGTGTATCTGGCACTGATGGAATTTACGCACGAAGCTGATACAGTCTCGAGCCATAGTGAGCCAATAATACCATGCTCGAAGAATCTTCTTTGCCAACACATACCCGCTCATATGTGGTCCACAAACTCCAGAATGCACCTTGGTCATAACTGTCGTGGCCTGACTAGCATCTATGAATCTTAGCAATCCCAAATCCGTCGTTCTTTTGTACAACACCCCTCCACTGAGTAAAAATCCACTTGCCAACCGTTGAATGGCTCTCTTTTGATCTCATGTGGCCTGTACCGGGTATATCCCCATCCTGAGGTACTCCTTGACATCGTGGAACCATGGCTCGCCATCCAGTTCTCCCTCTATCATGTTACAATAAGCATGTTGATCACGAACCTGAATATGCAATGGATCCACGTGAATTTTATCCAGATGGTGCAACATTGATGCTAAGGTGGCTAAAGCATCAGCAACCTTATTATGAATTCTTGGGATGTGCCTAAACTCCACTGTTCAAAAATGTTGACACAGATCGTGCAAGCATTGTCGATATGGTATAAGCTTCAAATCCCGTGTTTCCCATTCTCCTTGAATCTGATGTACCAGGAGGTCCGAGTCTCCCAAGACCAAAACATCCTGGACATCCATGTTCGCAGCTAACCGTAAGCCCAAAATGCATGCCTCGTACTCGGCCATGTTGTTGGTACAATAGAAACACAGCTGAGCCGTAACAGGGTAATGATGCCTTGCTTCGGAAATAAGTACCGCTCCTATTCCAACTCCCTTTTCATTTTCAGCTCCATCAAAGAAAAGCTTCCACCCTGGTTCTTCAGGCAATCCCAACTCATCGATATGTATCACTTCTTCATCAGGAAAATATGTCCTTAATGGCTCGTATTCTTCATCAACAGGATTCTTAGCCAAGTGCTCGGCCAGTGCTTGGGCTTTCATTGCAGTCCTTGTCATATAGACAATGTCGAATTTCGTGAGTAATATTTGCCACTTCGCCAATCTCCCTGTGGGCATAGGCTTCTGGAAAATATACTTCAATGGATCCAAATGTGAAATAAGGTAAGTAGTATAGGATGACAGATAATGCTTCAGTTTCTGTGCCACTACATGTCCTCTCAAGGTGAGTGTACTTAACCTCATAAGTCGTGAACTTCTTGCTGAGATAATAGATGGCTTGTTCCTTCCTACCTGTGATGTCGTGTTTCCCCAATACACAACCAAATGAATTCTCCAGGATCGTTAGATAAAGAATCAATGGCCTCCTTGGCTCGGGTGGAACCAACACAGGTGGATTCGATAAATACCTTTTTGTCTGGTCAAACACCTCTTGACATTCTTCGGTCCCTTCTATTGCAGCATCTTTCGTCAGTAACCGAAAAATGGGTTCACAAGTCGCTGTGAGTTGAGCGATAAACCTACTGATATAATTCAACCTTCCCAACAGACTCATCACTTCGATTTTGTTCTTCGGCAGTGGCAATTCTTGGATGGATTTGATCTTTGATGGGTCCAACTCAATGCCTTGCCGACTGATTATGAATCCCAACAACTTTTCGGAAGGAACACCAAATGCACATTTGGCAGGGTTGAGCTTAATATCTTACTTTCGAAGTCTTTGGAAAAACTTCCTTAGGTCTCCTACGTGGTCTGCTTGATGCTTGGATTTTATAATCACACCATCCACGTATACCTCAATCTCTTTGTGTATCATATCATGAAACACAGTGGTCATTGCCCTCATGTACGTTGCCCCACCATTCTTCAAACCAAATGGTATTACCCGATAGCAATAAGTTCCCCATGGTGTAATGAAAGTCGTCTTTTCTGCATCTTCCTCATCCATCAGAATCTGATGATACCCAGCATAGCAATCCACAAAAGACCCGATCTCACGTTTGGCACAATTATCGATCAAGATATGGATGTTGGGTAACGGGAAGTTATCCTTTGGGCTTGCTCTGTTCAGATTGCGATAATCAACACATACCCTGATTTTCCATCTTTCTTCGGCACTGGCACCACATTAGCTAACCAATCAGGATATCGGGTGACCCGAATAACCTTTGTATTTAGCTGTTTGATTACTTCTTCCTTAATCTTCACACTCATGTCGGTTTTGAACTTCCTCAATTTTTGCTTGACGGGAGGGCATGCCAGGTCAGTGTGTAATTTGTGAACCACTAAATCAGTGCTTAAACCCGGCATGTCGTCATATGACCTAGCAAAAACGTCTTTGAACTCAATAAGTGCTTTGATTAACTCTTCCTTGACGTTTGGTTCAATGTGGATGCTTATTTTAGTTTCCCGAATGTCATCTGCATCCCCCAGATTGATGGCTTCTTTGTCATTTCAGTTTGGTTTGGGTTTCTCCTCAAATTGGCTCAATTCTCTGTTAATTTCTTCGAAGGCTTCATCCTCATCGTATTTTGATTCTTCATCACATTCTACCTCTTGCACTATTAGTTCAGAATCAGATTGACTTTTTAGACTAGGTTGAAGATTCGTCGTGCATGCCATGTCATTAGGACCAGTATAAAGAGAACTGTTCAGAAAAAGGAAAGAAGAAAACAAAATTAAAATAAAATAAAGAGTAAAGAAGAAACTTTCATTGATTGAAGTATGGGATAACAAGGTTTCACACTTTGACGAGTACAAAATAATAAAAAAATTGGATTACAACCCTGGAATAATCCAGCTAAACATGAAGGAAAATTAACGCCTACTACCAAGACTCCCTCCGCACGGGAAGAGGAGTAACCATCTAATTGTTGATCTTGGCCTTAGGCCCCACAAACTGCACATCCGCCTTGCTGGATCCTTCCCCAGCTTCCACCATGTTGACTTCGATAAATAATCTTTTAAAACCTTTATCCAAATCTCCATTTACACCAATCAGTGACCCTGTAACCCTGGATAGCAATTGCCTTTTGATGCTCGGCCTGACAAAAGATCGGGACAGGCGTGGGATTGGCTTGGGAAGGACCCGGACTTTTTTCTTCAACTTGCGGGCCCGTCTCACTTTTGCCGCTGTAGGCTTGAACCCCAACCCAAAGGTATCCAGATTTTTGGGCAAAGAAACCGGTTGAACAATACCCTGAAGATCCGTCCCTAAACCTTTGCCTGGTACAACCCCATTTTTCAACATCTCCGAGGCTACCATGACAGTTGCAGCTGCTATTCTGGGAAGTGGGATGCTTTCATCCTCAGGAACTTTGTCCACTGAAACCGTATCAAAAACCTGGTAAACCCACGGCCCCTTGTCGTCATCAATCTCTATGAAGGGCACGATGGCATCATTTATGGCGCATGTATTGTCTTCCGCATTACTACGATCTCTTGTCTATCCCACTCGAATTTGATCATCTGATGTAGTGTAGAAGGCACTGCTTTGGCAGCGTGAATCCATGGTCGCCCCAACAGAAGATTATACGACACTGCGACGTCTAACACTTGAAACTCCATGGTGAACTCGATCGGGCCAATTGTCAATTCAAGTATGATGTCACCCACTATGTCTGTACCACCACCATCAAACCCTCGAATGCAGATGTTGTTCTTGTGAATTCTGTCATTATCAACCTTCAGTTTGTTCAAGGTGGACAACGGACAAATATTGGCACTGGACCCATTATCAATCAGTACTCGAGTGACTACTGAGTCGTCACACTTCACGGTCAGATAGAGAGCTCTATTATGTTCTGTACCCTCCACGGGCAACTCATCATCGGAAAATGTCACTCTAGTTACCTCAAAGATCTTGTTTGCTATTTTCTCTAGGTGGTTCACAGAGATCTTATTCGGAATATGGGCTTCGTTCAGAATTCTCATCAACGCCCGACGGTGCTCGTCTGAATGGATCAATAATGATAGCAATGAGATCTGTGCGGGGGTCTTCGTCAGCTGCTCCACAATGGAGTAATCCTGCACCTTCATCTTCTTAAGAACTCTTCCGCCTCTTCCTCGGTAACTGGCTTCTTTGTTCCTACTGGATTGGTCCGTCTTAACTCTGCGGGATCAAAACACCTTCCCGAACGAGTTAGACCTTGGGTTTCACACACTTCTTCCATAACTTCCTTCCCCTTATACATCACGGTCACTTGATTGTAACTCCATGGCACGACCTTTTCACTAATTATTGGCAACTACATTACCGGCTTGATGACAACTGGTTCTATGTGAGCCCCCTTCACCACCACAGCTGTGCTTGACACCCCCTGCATCACCACCTTGACCGACTCTGGTTTTTTCGCCACAATGGATGACCATTTCCCCATCACCACAACTGTCTTGTTGTGTACACTTTTCACCTGCACCACTGCCTTTTCACTAGTCGGTTTCTCCTTGGGACTGGCTTCACTGGCACGGATCATCATTACTGTTTGTGAGGGATTCTTAAGCTCCTTTTCCCTGTGCACTAGTTTGATCATGTGGGCCTCATGATGCGCCGGCAACGGATTCTGATTAGTGTTTGGCGCCTCTGGAGCCTGAACCTCAATTCGGCGAGTGTTGATAAGCTCCTAAATTGTTGTTTTTAACTTCCAGCATTTCTCCGTGTCGTGTCCAGGTGCTCCAGAACAGTATTCATAACTCACCGAGTGGTCAAGATTTCTCAGAGAGGGGTTTGGCAACTTAGCCTCGACCGGATTCAACAAACCTAACTGCCTCAATTTGTGGAAAAGAGCAGTATAGGATTCTCCCAATGGAGTAAATGTTTCCTGCTTCTGCATCCTCTCATTTTTGAAAGCTTGATTCTCACGGAAACCTGACCCTGGAGGATTTCTATAGGCCCCGGGGGATGGATATGTGCTTTGTGGAGGTGGGTATGTATTTTGGAGAGCCGGCACACACTATTGCGGGCGAGCCAGAGGCTGGGTATATGTCTGGGCGTGGTGGACAGAAAAATGTAGCTCCAGGTAGTAGGGTTGTGGAGGGTCATATGGGGTGTATGGGTAATTTGGGTGGTGGGGTCTGGGCTGGTAGTAGTGTAAAGGACCTCTAAATCTGGACCGAGTACCTGCTTCGACTGTTGCGACTTCTTCCCTCTTCTTTTTCCCGAGCACAGCTCCCGTGCCGCTCTGGATAGCCTGAGTGGTGGCCTTGATCGCCGAATAACTCATTATCTTGTTGGACTTGAGTCCTTCTTCAATCATGCCGCCCATCTATACGACCTCATTGAAGGATTTACCAACAGATGTCACTAGGTGGCCAAAGTATGTTGGCTCCAAAGTCTGCAAAAAGTAATCCACCATTTCACCCTCCCTCATTGGAGGATCGACTTTTGCCGCCTGCTCCCTCCAACGGAACCAAATTCCCTGAATCTCTCTCCGGGATTTTTTCTTAATTTTTAACAATGTGAGACGGTCAGGGACGATCTCAAGATTATATTGGAAGTGACCAGTAAATGCCTGCGCCAGGTCGTCCCAGGTGTACCACTTGCTAGGATCCTGCCTCGTATACCACTCTAGTGCGGATCTACTCAAGCTTTGACCGAAGTATGCTATCAACAAATCATCTTTCCCACCTGCCCATCTCATCTTACTACAGAAACCTCGCAAGTGTGCCACTGGGTCACCATGTCCTTCGTACATATCAAATTTTGGCATTTTAAACCCCGCTGGTAGTTGAACATCGGGGAAAGGACACAGATATTTATAGGCCACACTGACTTGGCCACCCAACCCGTGCATATTCCTGAAGGACTGTTCCAGGCTTTTTACTTTGCGAAGCACGTCTTTCTGCTCTAAACTCTTAGACGGCCTCTCAGTTTCTACTGGGAGCTCAAAGTGAGGGGTATAAGTATGTGGCTTAGGAGCTTTGAGGGTAGGTTTAGGAGTATAGTATGGGCTATCGTGAGCCTGAAACAACGGCTAGCTGGATGATCTTTGCAGTGTGGCGGGTGGAGGTGCCACGAAAACAGGAACAATTGGTAGAGGAGAGTCTTGTTTGGGTAGTGGAGCTTGGGGATTGTAAGAAGTTTTCCCCTGATAGTATTGGTGATTGGGAAGCTCGTTGATGGACCAGTGGGAGGGTACTCCGGAGTTTGTGCCGGTGGGAGAGTAGGGGTAGCGGGCGGTACTGGTACTGGTTGCCCCTAGCCCAGGCTAGGTGTATTTCTACTATCTCTTGTCTCAACCTGTCTACCTCCTCATTCATTCTTTATATTTCCATTTTTTCCTCTTCAACACTATTGTCCGAACCAGACATGCTTTTCGGTATGGGCCCTTTAGATCTTATTTGGTAATGGTAATCTGCCAGAACGTTCTAACAAGCTAACTGTTTGAAATCTCTGGAATACAACAGACTTGTTAGCTTTTAGAGTTTAACAGATATGTTATTGCACGTTGGGATGCCATGCACCTAGGCAGTTTAACCATTCCTATCATGTCTTTGCTTATATTGCATGTGTCGTTCTGGCTTCTTATATATGTGCCCTCTTTTGAGTGTTTCCCAAACTTTCCTTTATTTCCTTTATTTCTTTCTTTTTGTTTTTCTATTATTCCTTTTTTTTATTTTTTTAAATGGTGGTCGAATCTTATGTGGATTGCCTATGTATCATGTCCCCGCATGAATCAGACCATGCCTAGTTCTGACATGACAAAGATGTAACAAAATTTCGGGCTTTCATTAACCACTTCTTGGATTACAACATGATTCAAACATTTCAAAATTTCAACAACAAACTCTAACTAAGAAAATACTTGACTCAAACACTGCAATTTTAAAAACTAGACTCCCAAAAACCCAAAAGTACAGACTCAAGACATCACTCTAATGCTCTAAAATTTCCTGGGGTTCGTGAGGCATCGTTCGGCCTTGCCGTGGACCTTTGTGCAAGAACCCTTTGCAACCCTTTCAACTCTTCCATGATACGGCGAACATAAATCATCATCGTAGCAAAGAAGGTGGTACGTATCGTATCCTCACATGCTAGGCACTTCCTGGTGATGTAGTGCCCAATATCTTCGATTCTTTCCCTGATTCTGTCTTTTTCCCGAAGCAGCCACTCTATTTGTTGGTTCCGCATTCTCAGCACTTGAGCGTTGCGAAAGAGTTGATCTTGAAATTCATGCATCTATTTCTCCATCTGTGCCATCAAGTCATAACAGTGCTTCCTATCAGCTCTGGAGTCTCTGGCCTGTTTGAAGACCCGTTCTTTGAGGGTAGATATCGTTTCTCTCATCACAGTAATGTTCCCC
Source organism: Nicotiana glauca (assembly GCA_026770625.1). NCBI lineage: Eukaryota > Viridiplantae > Streptophyta > Magnoliopsida > Solanales > Solanaceae > Nicotiana > Nicotiana glauca. The sequence goes on along the minus strand of MU710320.1, from coordinate 87,134 downwards.
TCGTAGTCCCTCTTCATCTGCCACATACGCTGTGCCCGCTCTTCTGTACCTCTTGCCCATCTGGCTTGGATCCTTGCCAGTCTAGCTTCAGATCTTTCCAAACCCCTTTGGCATTCAATGATCTGCTTTTTCAATCCACTTATCAACCTTTCATCAGACTGACTTCTTTGTTGGTTGTCAGCATCTATTCTCATCTGTAGGATTTGGGCCTTAAAAGCCTCATTTTCTTGGGCTAATTTGTTCTTTTCTCCTTCATCGGCAGCAACTTGCATCTTGTTCTCAAATTTCAGATCCCTAATCTGTTGTTTCAACTTGCCAACCAGTCCCACTGCTCTTGTGATGACTCAGCAAAATCCTGGAGGTGAGGTCTTTTAGCCGGCCTTTTAAACCCAAGTTCTCTTCTATACCAAGCAATGTATCCCGGCAACACTTCGCCTTTGGACCTATCCCTTACGCAAGTATTTGCTTTCAAGGTTTAACATTCATTCCAAATTTTGCGAACGACCACTTCGGGGAACTGCCCATTAGGCCCAATTTCGACTACCTGGCTGCTGAGATCTTCGTTCTTTAGGACTATTTGGCACTGGCCCAACTGCCTCAAGACTCAGTATGGGGCATATGGTTGGATACTTTGGAGACCCATCAACAGCAAATGAGATCTTGTGGTTGACATATAGCCACCCAAATGTCCACTCTATCTGACTTGCGGTGACAGAACGCAGGCGTGCTACCCATTCGGTGACCCCTTCTGGCAAACTAATCCCGTCGTCCCTTGTAGAAAACTCTTTTATACATGTCTTCTTCGATGACCCATAGCTCATAAATTGAGGGCGATGACATAAGTGTTCAATCATCCACATTTGTAACAATACATTGCAACCCTCAAAGAAATCCCCTCCGGCTTTGCAAGCAGTAAGTGCGTGGAAGATGTCGGCTATTATCATGGGTGCTAGAGTGTTGTTATCTTGAGTGAGCAAAGTACTGATGACCCCGACAACTTGTATATCAATTTTCTCATCTTTTCTCGGAAACACCAGAAGTCCCAGAAAGGCCACCATAAACGCAATATTCCTATGCTCTTCCCACTTCAGGCGGTTGTCCTTGCTATAGATTCTGCTCTCTGGATTGTTGAACCCTCCGATATTACTGTATCTGTCGTATATGAATGACAGAGTACAAAAGCCCTTTGCCAAGTCGGGGTTGTGGACCGTTCTGCGTATCTTCAGGGTGTCTAAGAACTTGTGTATGGTTACGGCCCTCGGAGAAATCAAATACTATTTTCTCAAAGGAATTTTGGGACCCCGATGTACCCTGCTATCTCTTCCAATGTCGGTGCAAGCTCAAAATCTAAGAAGTGAAATACATTATGTGCCGGGTCCCAGAATGGAGTCAATGCCCTTATGATATCCCCTCTCAGATTGATCTTCAGTGACCCGACAAGGCCTCCCAAGTACAACTTGATCGTGTCTTGCCCGGATTTGCCCAAGTCATTCCACCACATATGTAATACCAAAGGGATCTTGTTTATGAGGGCTCCGGATAAATTCTGATTTGTGCTCATTCTGCACATTGATTAGGGTGATTAAGCAAAAAAGCAAAACATTGTTTGACTTAACACAAAACTAATTTTTCCTTTTTTCCAAATTTTAAAAGATCCGATTTTCCGAACACGGCCTTTCAACACTCCGGGGACGAAGGTTTTAAGGTTGTGTGAGCAAACCGATCAAAAATCCAAAAAGATGACCAAAGCAGCCGTTTACGCAAAGTCAGCCTTCCGGCGTCCCTTTCGGGCGGCTATTTTTGACAAAAAGGGCATCACCCGGTTTACTTATGACGAAAAAATAAAATTTTGACATTTTTGGTTATTTTTGCAAATGGAAAGTTGGACCCGATGAGGGTTGCCTACGTATCTCACATCCGGTGAGAATCAAACATGCGTAGTTCGGGCCAAAGAAAATTAACTAAATTTGAAAACAAGACTCTTTTATTTTATCAAAATAAATCAAACTAAAAACATTTCTCTTTCCTTTCTTTCTTTTTTTTTTCATTTTCTCAAAAATTCGGCAGAGTTTCGACACTACTTGGGTATTGGTTTGTTTTTCTAAAAATAAATAATTATCTCTCTACACTGTTATTTTTCTCTTTTTCTCTTTTTCACAAATTCTCGATTTTTAGAACCCGGTTAGCATGCAAGTCTGAAGCAAATAAATGCGGTAAACAAAAAGGATGCAGCATGATGGTCTTTTTCATTTCAGGACGCTTGTCCTAGACGGACCCAACCCCTGTGTTGAGTCCCCTAAGTCAAATACAACATGATGCAAATAAGCATTCCTACTAGGGATCCGGCATGAAGTCAAGTTATTCTAGGTTCAAAACCTGGGTATGTGTTCTAAACAGTGTACCCGAGCGGACAACTCGAGTCGAGGAGGGGGCTACGTACCGGGGACCCGTAAGATTGTCCGGCTTTGTAACTTGTCCGAGCCTCTTTTTATTTCAAGGTATGACACTAATAGAATAGGGAGTCTCAACCAGTAAGCACATCCCTGGAGGTAAGGAGAGAAGGTTTTCGGCACAGTTTATATATACAGTTCAAATAATATCAAATCGGTAAAAAGCATTATTTTGCACATTTAAGCCCAATCATATAATAAAAAAAATCAGATAATAAATAAAGCCAAATATAACAAGTATTCTAAGCTCGAATTTCTAACCCTGAACTAGTGGTTCTGGGTTAATATCCCCAGCAGAGTCGCCAGAGCTGTCACACCTCCTTTTTACCTACTGCACCCCGTGAAGGGTATAATAGAGGGAGTTTTTCCAATTAAAGAACAATTGAAACGGGATTTATTTTAAGATTCAGAGTCGGCACTTGGGAGATTTATGGTGTCCCAAGTCACTGGTTGAATCCCGAATCGAGAAAAAGATTTACTCTGTATTACAGTCTGCGAACCAGAAATCCGGATAAGGAATTTTGTTAACCCGGGAGAAGGTGTTAGGCATTCCCGAGTTCCGTGGTTCTAGCACGGTCGCTCAACTGTCATATTCGGCTTATTTATCTAATTCTAACAATTATGAACCTATGTGCAAATTTTAACCTTTGGCCGCTTTTATTTATTATTATTTTTAACGAGAATTACAACGTCGTGAAAACACATCTCGAACCACGTCACATGAATGCACCCGTGGTTATTGACATATTTCGACTCCGTTGAAATTTGGATTTGGGTCACATAAATGTGCACCCGAGTTTAAGAAAGTAATATTATTAGAACCGTAAAGAGTATAACGCGTTATTATCTTCGGGAAAAGCCGTGAAATTCGCTAAACGGCCCATCCCAAAATCTAAGTATTTTAATATAGCCATTTAAAGAGGGCCCCGCAATTTATTCATTTTATTTAGCGAGTCTCATCTCTTTTTATTATTTAAAGGCCAATCCTAAAGTAAACTATGATTTTTTATTTAATCTTGTCTCTAATAATAAAAGAAATCCTAATTAATTTGTTACTGGATTAAAGCAAACCAGAAGGAAAATTGTACATGGATCTACATCAAAAGAGTGGCCAATCACAGGCTTTGGCCCAGGCCCAAACGTACACAACATCAGAACTGGACCTGGGCCGTTTATTAGGGCGCTGAAGCTTACACTTCTCAAAAATGGGCTGTTAAGCCCAAACCGTTAAACCAAACCAAGCTTCAATCCAATGTGAACAAGTGTTCACTGAATTTGCTTCCAGTGATTCAAAGGGTGTTCAGCAATTTGTAACAAAGAAAAATGGTATTCACCTACTTAAATTGAAACATTGACCATTCGCTTAAGGTTCAGTTGATCTTACCTATTTAATTACTAGTGAATTTCTGGATGTTACTAAAGGCAAACAGCAAACTGGAAGCATGATTTGATAACACAAAGTAGGTTAATTATTTTCAGCCTGAAACTAAACTACTGGAATTGTAGCTGTCAATGCACATGAAAAGCATAAGGCTCGAAATCATTTTTTGCCTTAGCCATTCCTCTAATCTCAGAGATTACATTTACACAAGTGAAACTGAATTACAATATGGCTAATGAACACTCATTATTTTGACAGTCTGAAGAGTTTAAGTACAGTCCAAGTTATTCAACTTAGTTTTCACTCCAATTATACAGTGTGAAGGCAAACTAAAATGAACCTAAACAAGCACAAATTATCTATTAATTATTCTACTATGATAGCTTGAATACACAGATTCTAGGCAGCAAATAGATGAGCACTTCATTTCAACATTTCAACTTCAAAGCTACATCAATACATGGTTTAAATATGCACCTAGAAGTGGAAATACAATGAAGAAGAAGAGATCAGCAGCAATAGTAATACCAGCAGCAGCAATCGAATTCAGAACAGCTCAACACCAGTTTTAAAACCAGAATAGCACTCAACCACAGTCTAGAAACAATTGTAAAACCAAACAGCAACAACAATACCAAACCAGAAACGCACTCAAGCAAGGTGGGAAATGATTTGTAAAATCCAACAGTAATAGCCAACACCCAAAAGATTCAGCTGAGACTTGAATTAGACCAAAACTGGACCAAAACTTCAATGGAACAGTGTTAATGGGACAAACTGACTGCCTAAACTGATTCCAAGACCTTCTCTAAGTGATTCAAAAAAAAACCTCTCAATGTAACAGTAAGACAAGTGTATATGTAGGCATTCTCAGTCTGTTTTCAGTTTCAAACTGATCTTTCCAAGCTCTCAAAGAACTCTCCTTTTTATTTTGTATGTTCAGTTCTCTGTCCCTTTTTTAAACTGAATCCTTTACAGACCTTGAAACCCTCAACCTAATAAGAAAAACCCACTGCCCATCAATTCCCTGCAACCCCACTAATACATGTTTCATTGTTTTGTTCAAAGGTTATGGGTGACTTATTTGTTTAATACCATTATGTCTTGTTCCCCACTAATTATTAAACAAATGCATTAGTTTAATGGTACCTTAGTACCTTACCGTCAGACCACTTAAACTAAACATTTCTTCAAGTTTTGACACCCCAAATTACCCCTGTGATTCACTGAAATTGCTACCCATCAGCTATAACCAATTCAAACCTACCGACTAACTAAGACGATTCCTAATTAACCACCAAACTACAGCAGCTATAACCAATTCAATTCGAATTCAATTAGCAGTTCAAGCTTGCACTCAGATTAAATAGCATCAAAGCAAATACCAATGAATCAGAACAAAATCATATTGAACTACCAAGGTCAAATCTCAAACCATGATTGTCACAGATACATGGAAATAAACTAACACAATCCTAAATTAAACCTAAATAGGAACAAGTGAACACTGTAAATACTGAATTCATATGCAACAAAATGATAGGCAATGAAGAGAAAAGAACCAAACATAACATAAATGAGACAATTCGAGCCAATAGTAACATCAAACAATTACGAAAATAGCCACAGTTTATACAAGACTCACTGACACTGCCTAATTTGAATCGTTCAAAATAAAACAAAGAAGAAACAAAATCTAGAGTAAACACAAAACATTCGATCCTAAACACAAATAAGAAAGGGGTAGAAGATGAATTTACTGAACGAAACTAACAAAAAGAAATGGAAACCTACCATTTTAAAGCCGGTGGTTCGAACCTACAAAGCCTTTTGGACTCAGGGCCAAGATGGACCCTAGTCGAGTGCTCTTGAATGAGAACACACAACTAGGGTCAATTTGACCTCAAATCCTGAGACAACATTTCGCCCTTTGTTAGAAAATTCGAGGGTAAACAAACCTGGACCATAGAAGAGGGAGTCCAGGCGGTGGTGGGATGTGATTTTAGGAAGGTTTAGGTCTGGCGCCGCCACCAGGGGATATTGTGGCGGTGCTAGGGTTCTTGGCTCAAAATTTATATTCGAGGAGGGGGGTTGGGATTCGAGGGAAATCAACCATGGATTTGGACAAAGGAGGTCGTGAGGGAGCTATGGTGTAAAACTTGAGGCGTTTAGGTGAACTAGGGTTCAAAGTCGACCCTTCGATCTAATATTCGAAAAGACTGGCTGGGATTCGAGGGAAGTTGTTTGGAGGACTAGAATGGGGAGGTTGAGGGGAAGCTATGGTGTAATTTTGGGGCTAGTTGGACCACCGGAACCGCCGTGAAGCGATTTCCGGTGGGCGGAGGGCGGCGGAGTGAGGCGAAGGGATTTTTGGTCTCTAAAGCTTAGAGACGATGAGGCGAGGGGGGGTTTGGCTTGGGGGGGCTGGGTATGGTTTAGCAATATATACTAGGTGGGAGTTTTAATCCTGGCCGTTAGATCAATTAAGATCAACGGCTAGGATCAGGGAGCTTACCAAATACGGTGTCGTTTGGTTTAATGAGGGGGCGGGTTGGACCGGGTACAAGGAATGGGTCAGGGTCGGGTTATGGGAGAGATGATCTCGACCGTTGGATATGTAAGATCCAGCGGCTCAGGAAGGACGTGACAGATACGACATCGTTTGGACGTCGTATTGGCAGGTCGATTGGACCGGGTAAAAGGGCATCGATTGGGCTGGTTTTGGGATGGGACTTGGGCCTGGGTCAATTGGCCCAGTCCGATTTTTTGTTCTTTTTCTTCATTTTCTTTTATTTCCTAATTAATAAAACTAAAATTAAATTATAAACCACATTAAAAATACTAATTAATTCCTAATAACAATTATCACACACAGTTAAATACCAAAAAATAAAATCACACATTGTGTACATTAAATGCTAAAAATGTAAAGTACATTATTTAAACAAATAAACATGCACACACAAACGCAAACAACTACTAAAAATATCACGAAAAATTCACAAAAATGCACACAATAAAATAGATAATTTTTGTTTTGATTTCTTTGGGAGTAGTTCGTATGGGGCAAAAATCACGTGCTCATACTATATATTATATATATTATATACTATATACTATATACTATATATACTACAAAACAAGATTTTTCAAAATGAGGGCCCCACCCCCAATGACCACCAACGGTCATATTGCACAAATAGCCATTTTTTGTTTTTTTTTCAATTTACAAAACTAACCTTCTCTAACACTATAAATACCCCTCTCCCTCTTCTTTATTTCAATATTCAATACTCATTTCTCAATCTAAATTTCTCTCAATCTCCAATTTTCAAGACTTCAAGTCTCAATCTCAATTTTCAAGTTAAATTATGCCTCGTTTGGAAAGAGTGCGCTTATTTATTTTGCAATACTATGAAGTGCTTGAAGAAAATGAACAAGGCCAAATATTAAAGTGCAAGAACTGTGGAAGAGTCTTAAATTTCGTTCAGGGTACACCGCAGGCATTTTAATGAGGCATATAAAGTATTTTGTTGAGGGTATTTATCCGCAAATTCGTCTTTAAGATTTTCCAACAATTTGTGTTATTTTAAAGTTATTAGATGTATTTATGCTTCATGTTGTACTTTGTTATTAATTTATTATGCATGCCAATTTAGTTTTACTATTGTTTT
>MU710320.1:59765-75204 GCA_026770625.1 Nicotiana glauca | reverse complement strand
TTATTAGACGTATTTATGCTTCATGTTGTACTTTGTTATTAATTTATTATGCATGCCAATTTAGTTTTACTATTGTTTTGTTATTTTACTTTTTCGTCAAGCACTTTAATAATTAGATTTCTATATTATATATACTACATATATTTATATAGCCATGTATAAGAGCAATTTATATATATACATACATATATGGTTTACAAGAAATTGCGTTAAACAAAAAAATTTTAAAAAAAAAGCCCAAAAATAAAAAAAAAGCCTGTTAGGCCCGCTAAGCCCACAAGCCCAGCCCATTTAGCCCAGGACCATATGGGCTTAGGCCCGTCATGGGATGGTTCCACCCGTTGAGCCCACGAAGTCAGGGACCGTTAAGCCCGGGACCGCTAAGCCCAGGCTCGTTTAGCCCATTTAGGCTCGGGCCCGAACCACCATACAGGGCTAGCTTGAGGCTGCAGCCCAAAGTTCTCATGGTCTTCAAGAAAAGATTCCCCGCATTGCCAATCCCATATCTCGCAGTGCTATATTGAATAAAGTGCCTGACCAGGTAGTTGGTCTATACTCTATATTTTAGATAACCACAAAAAAAAAATCTCTGTTCCCGTTGGCGTACAGTTTTGAGTGGGTGCGCTATTTTATTGTGATTTCATTTGTAGCTTTAATCATGCTTATGTCCGGGTAGACTTAGAAATTTATTATGCAATATTTAAATTACCTGAACTCAACTTGTTAGTTTAATTACCAAAAACTTGCAAATGTAATTTTGTTGGAGATCATGTTAGAACAAACCTGTAACAACCCGGCCAGTCATCTCATGAGTTACCGCTCTGTTTCCCTTATTTTTGCTTCTTATTGCTTTGTGTATCGGTTCTATGTGTGATCGGGTTGGTTGGCTCGGGTTCGGAAAGGATTAAGTAAGGTTTAAGACACTTAGTCTCTTTTGAGGAAGCTTAGGTTGGAAAAGTCAATAGGATGTTGACTTGTGCGTTAGAGGGTTCGGATGTGAGTTATGATGGTTCGGTTAGCTTCGGGAGGTGATTTGGGACTTAGGAGCGTGATCGGAATGAATTTTGGAGGTTCGGAGTAGATTTAGGATTGAATTGGTGAAGTTGATGTTTTGGCAATTTCTGGTTGGTAGGCGGGATTTTGATATAGGGGTTGGAATAGAATTTCGAGAGTTTTAGTAGTTTCATTGTGTCATTTGGGATGTGTGTGTAAAATTTCAGGTCATTCAGACGTGGTTTGGTTGGGCTTTTTATCAAAAGCAAAATTCGGAAGATTTTGGAAACTAAGGCTTGAATCTGATGCGTTTTGGTTGATTTAATATTGTTTGAGGTGCTTTGAAGATTGGTGCAAGTTTGAATAAGGTTATGGGATAGGCTGGTGCTTTTGGTTGAGGTCACGGGGGCCTCGGAGTGATTTCGAATGGTAAACAGGGAGTTTGAGGAATTGTTGCAGTTGCAAATTGTGCTGCTTTTGGTATTTCCGCACCTACAGATTGGGGACCGCAGGTGCGAAGCTGCATGTACTGGAAAAGCGGTCGCAAAAGGAGAACCTGGGAAGATGGCAGGAACCGCAGATGTGGTTGTGGGACCGCACCTGCGAAGTCGCAGGTGTGGAGTGTTGATCGTAGATACGGAGTGCGCCGTTTAAGTGATTTCCATAGAAGCGGTTCAAAGACTGCAAATGCAGTACTGCAGAAGCGGGTATATGGCTGCAGATGTGAAAATGCCTGGGCAGAAGGTATAAATTGTCTCCTTTGCGATTTTGAGCTATTTTCACCATTTCTAATTCGGCTTGGGAGCTTTTGGACGATTTGAAAGAGGGATTTCAAAGGAACTTCATTGAGGTAAGGAATTTGGACCTAAAACTCGTTCCTATATTATTTTGACGGATTAGAGCTAGAAATTATGGAAATTAAGGGTTAAAATTGGGGAAACTAGGGCTTGGAAACTTAGACTTTTTCTTGAGCATTTGAAGGACCATTTGAGGTCGGATCTCAGAACTTTTGATATATATGAACTCGTGGGGAGATAAGGAACCTATTGATGTGAATATTATCGATTCCGAGACGTGGGCCCGGGGGTCGAGTTTTGGTAATTTTGGGATTTGTGTCATATATTGTTTATTTTTGTTTGGGCTTTGTTCCCTTAGCATATTCTGACGTCCTCGTTCTGATTTTGGATAGATTTGAAGCGAGTGGGATGATTTGAGGGGCAAAGGCATCGCGGATTAGAGGTTTGATTGGGTTGAGGTGAGCAATGATTGTAAATGATGTTCTGAGGGTTTGAAACCCCGAATTGCGCGTCGTTGTGCTATATTGAGGTGATGCATACGCTTGATGATGAGCGTGGGGTCGTGCACAGTTGGGGATTGTGACTTAGTCCGTCCCGGTTGACTATTTTACCGTGTATTTGACTGAAATCTATGTGTTATCATCATTATTTGGGTTGAATGCCATATTTGGGCTAAATGCCAACTAATTGAACCCTTCAGGGATTTTTATTGATATTTACTCACTGTTTTGCCTGTATACTTGAACTCAGTCATGTTATTTTCCACTGTTTTCATACTCAGCCATTGTTTACTCTGTTTTAATACTTAAATAACCTTTTACATGATAACTGGGTTGAGAATCACTGTTTTACTATTGCCCGAGTGGCTTGTGAGGACTTTGACTAAGTAAGGTCAGGGCCTATGTTGTGAGGAAACACTGATCATGATTTGAGGTCGAGGGCCAGAGATATGTACGCCATGAGGTGGCTTGATTGATATGAGGCCGAGAGCCTAGTGATGTACGCCATGAGATGGCTTGATATTGCGCTTGGGCCGTAAGGGGCCCCTCTAAGAGTCTGCACACCCCCAGTGAGCGTGGGTGCCTATGTGATGTGAGATGTAGCCCGAGGGGCTGGTATTGTTCTAAGATGTTGCCCGAGGGACGGATTTGTTGATATTATGCCCGAGGGGCAAACCTTTATGTGTTTATCTTTCTTAATTGTCTGTCATTGTTGTTTAATTGCTGGAAAGGCTTTTTATGAAGTTTAAGTTGAATAAAGTGACTTCTTCTCATATTTTTACTAATTTACTGTTTTTACTTGTTTCACTGCTTCATTATAGCCGGTAATGTGCCTTACGTATTTTTCTACTTTCAGTCTTTATTTATGATTATTACTCACTGAGTTGGAGTACTCATTTTACTCCCTGCACCCCGCGTGCAGATTCAGGCGTATTTGGTCCCGCTCCCGAGTGCTGATCCTTTCCAGCTCAGGCGGATCCGAGGAGTCTCTAGGTAGCTGTTGGCGTTCGTAGCCCGGAGCTTCTTACCTATCTTATTTCTTCATGTTCTTAGTTTTTGTATTAAACTCCGTAGACTTATTTGAGTATCCCAGATTGTTCAGATGCTCATGACTATTGACACCCCGATATCGGGCTGTATTGGATTGTATTCTGCAAATTATGCTATTATCTACTTAAACATTAGTTTATTTTATCATGCTTTAGACTGTTCTTACTGTTTAACTATTAAATGCTGAGATGGGAAGTGTCGGCTGACCTTATCTTCACGAGAGGCGCCATCACGACCGGGTCCGGGTTTAGGATCGTGACAAAACCTCATTACCATGAGGTGTTTGGCGGGATATTGGATCGCTGGTAACAATTATGCTTACTTTATATTCCTATTCTTGTGTTGCAAATATGTTGCTCGCAATTAGATAAGTTTATTCTCTTTCTATGGATCGGGTCAAACGCCTTGATAGTATATTTGAGATGCATCTATAGTTTGCATATGTCGACCCTCGACAGTGTACACATTATTCTGGATTATACCGTACGACCTTGACATGGCTCGTGTGTAATATTGCTAGGATTTCGAATAATCATAAGATTTTCCTTTTAGTTGAGACCTGACATTTATATGATATTCCTTACCGGTTTGATATGGCACTTAATATTTCTTACCTTTTGAGATAGCATATGAGATTTGAGAAATTTATATTGTCATAATGCTGGAGAAAATTTGTTACTTACAGTTTTTACCTCATTATTGGTGTTGTATTTCATATTCATTTATAATTTAATATATTGATTCATGGGACAACTAGTAAGTGTCGATGTTGACCCCTCGTCACTATTCCTCCAGGTTAAGCTAGATACTTACTGGGTACACATTGATTTATCACAAAAATAGCATTTATCAAGTTGTACTCGTATATCCGTTTTACGTGATTCTTTTTGTATATATTGTATTTCTCAAAAATCTAGTGGGATAAATGAAAGATTCTTTTAGCATATTGTGTATTTCTCGGAGGTCTTGGTTGGGCGCATGGTGCACTGGTGCATAGTACACGACGCATGGCTGCATTTTCCTTCGAGTCTTGGAAGGGCAAATGTAAACCAAAAAATATGACCTCATTTTCTATATAATATTTTATTTTATGTTTACACGACATGGTTTATGTATATGGTCAACTCGAGGATAGGTGAATTGGTACGTGACACACAGTTGCTTATATCGCTAGCATATATCATTGGTTGTGGTCTATGTCGCTGGCCTATATCGTTGAACATGACCTATGTCGTTGTCCTTTGTCATCGGGCGTGACCTATGATGTTGGACTATGTCACTGGGGGTGGTCTATGTGTATGGCCCTTAGCAAGGCATTGATCTAACCATGATTTTATTTTATATGCACTTTTGTTGTTATTATGTCCGTATGCACTTTATTTATGAGTTGTGAGAATATGCCTCTTGATGATAATTTATTTATTTTTTATTGTTGTATTGTTGTGGTACAAGTGAACATGTTGTGCATATTGAATTTAGATGTGCATGCAATGACATAAGGGAGGCATTTCATCTTAATACGCGTGCGGTGACATAAGGGTGGTGTTTATTGATTCGCACGTGGCAACATAAGGGTGGCTTATACACATGTAGAAATATAAAGAGAGATATTCATTGTGATGCTCACGCAAAGAAATAAGGGTAGCATTGTGGAAATATTATGTGATAGCCCGGGTGAGATTTGTATTGATTATATGTGCGTGGTGGTTAAAGGAGGACATTCTTGTTGTGCTTATGACTTCTTTATGTGTTTCAAGAATTTTTACATGGCTTGTTGTATTGTTTATAACATGCTCATTTATGCTTCTGTTATTACTTAATAATTTAGTTTATAAGATGAATTTTTTTTGTGGAGTTGATATCTCATATTTTGCTGAGTTGTTGGTGGCATATTGGATTGACGAGATGTGAAAGTTTTCATCATGTAGTAATATATTTGATTCTTGATAAGTTTTCTTGAATGTGTTATATGGCAATTGTTACGAAATCAGATTATATTGAGGCACAAGGTCTTTAGTGTGGGTATGACTTATGTTGTGGCACGAGGTCTTTACTGTACAAGGGTAATTGATAATATGGGCACGAGGTGTCATTGTGTGCATGATTTTATGTGATGACATCTTGTTAAAACTGGGCCATTACTTATATTGAATTATTATCAATGTTCTAATGAGATTTTGGTTATTGTATTTTTACTATATATCTTGTTGTCAGGTTTATATATATTGCACATGTTACTTGACAAGTGAGTATCTTTTGACTTAAGAACCTCTTTCCTACTTCTCTCGGGTTAGTCAAGATACTTACTGAGTATACGATATTGGTTTTACTATTACTATACTTCTGCATCTTGTGTGCAGATTTTTTAGAGCTAAGAAGATGTGAAGACGGAGCTCTGCATTGGAGATATACCAGCGTATCAAATTTATGCTACTAATTTGTTGATGGTAGTTTAGGATTTCACTTTTATTTATGTAACTTTCAAATAGATATTGTAATTGTTCATTTCACCAGCTTGGTAAATCTAAATCATAATGGCTCATGACTTGCACTACTAATCCTTGAGGTAGCTGTATATAGAATTTTGTTGTAATTTTAATAATATATTGATGATTTCTCAATTTAGTAGTAACTTATATTGTTTGGCTTACCTTGTTACACCCTATATTTTTACGTACGGTAGTATGTTGTGATCTATGTTAGAAACCTGCATATCAGTTTTTGTAAAAATCTAATTTTAGTAGCTCATGACTTGTACTATGAGTCCTTGGTTATTGTATAGAATTCAAATATATCATTTATTTGTTAATTTATTAACCTAATGGGTTGGTTAGGTGTCATCATGACTAGTGAATTTTGGATCGTGACAGATTTGATGGAGACACGTGGCATGGGTGGGTATGTGTGAGGACAGGGGAGTGTGTCTTTTGTTTTGCACATAGAAAAAGTAAAGTAAAAAGTAGAAAATAAGAATCATACATGATGTCGGAAGATCTTACCGGAGACCAAGATATATTTTGACTATCATTGTAAGTAACTGTCGAATTTATTAAGTTTGGCATCTAAGTTTAAACTGGCAGGTTAAAAAGGTAGTTTTTCCCTTGAATTTTTCCATCTTATTTCAGCAAACATGATCCATTATCAAGGGAACAAAATTCATATTCCCTTAAAGTTAAATCTTTTTTATTTTTTGTCCAAGGGAGCAAATTATTCTGAGCAAATTTTTTCCTTTTCATCCCAACACAAAGTTAAATCTTTTTTTTATTTCTATCCAAATCACCAAAAGAGAGAATATTCAAAAGTCTCTCTCCCTTCACACTCTAAACAAATTATCAGTTTTATACCCTTGCAAGTGGTTTTAGAGACTCATGTGTTGAAGATTTCAATATTCTGATGGAGGTATATGAACTTTCTTCTTTTCACAGTATAGATTGTGTGTGTGTGTGTATATATATATATATATTACGTACTAATAATATGCATGTCGTATATTGATTCACTACAAACCATATTATGTTCTCTTTGACAACCTCTAGCGTTTCTTTTTTCCCATAGACTAGCGTCATCTTCATGTTCTAGCTTTTGGAGGTGGATTATTTTGTATAGATTATAGACAGGTTAAAACACCAATCTTTTGCACATATTGTAAGTTTATAAATGGATTAACAGACCAACCTTTTACAGATAATGTAGCATGTAGATCAAGGAATTATATAGGATAACTAAGTTCAGCGCATTTGTGTGGGTTTCTAGAAAAAAAATTAGTTTTATTGGTGCTGGTGAGGATTAGGTTGAGACATAAGTTATGTTCAATATCGAATTCAACCTTCAAGGGATTGATCTTTTAAACTTTATGAGAAGCTACTGACTCCTAATGTAAAGTTAGATGGTTTCCTTAATGTTGATTTCATGAAGATATGAAATACAGAAACAGAGATAATATTTACCTGCAGTTTGGAAAAGTAAGATTTATGTTAAGTTGTGATAAAGAAGAATCTTGGACTAGAAACTGAGGAAGTACTAGAAATAGTAGTATTTTTAGAGATTGCTCGTAAGGATTGTTCTTCTATTATAATATGAAATCATAGATTTTTAAGATATAATTTTATTTTCACTTAGCAAATCTGATAGTTTTCGCCAATGAGTATTTTTGGGGCAATGAAAGAAAGACTAGTGCTTTTCATGTTTGAAAATAAAATTGATATTGAGTAAAATTAATATTTGTTGAAAATGGACCTGCTTGTTGAAAATAAGCACAGGTTAATAATATGTTGAAAATAATTTTTGAAAATAGATTTTTAAATGAACTCATAGATCCCGTAAGTTCTATGGAAGCTCTGATATCACTGTTGGTTTTTTAAAATATGGGGCAGAAAAAAAAATTACTAGTGTTGATTGAAAAAGTCTCTCAATTATTTTATTAAGCACAACAAAGCTTTAAATAGCCAATTAGGAACAAAAGATGTGCATATCTAAATTCAAAAAAAATCTAAAATATCTCAACTAATTATCTAATCGAAATTTAAAATTGAAATTCATCCTAAAACTAAGCAACTTATTATGCTAAAAATGTTATTGCAGTAACTAAAAGAAACTAAATCTAAACAGTTCTAGTGCAAGCATAATATTCTGAGTGATCATTTTTCTTGTCACAAACCCACTCAGATTTGGAGAAACCAGCTTGTTGAGAAGAGGATTCGGCCTTCCATCTAGCAGCTTGGATATGATCTTGTTAGATACATTACTGAGGCTAATAGGTCTAAAATCTTTAAAGGTGGATGGTGAATCCACTTTAGGCATCAAAGCTAGACAAGTGTGAGTAAAGAATTTAGTTAGTCCCTTTCCTTTGAAAAAATCCAAAACAAAAGCCAAGACATCCTTCTTGATAATGCTCTAGTATTTCTGGTAGAACACTCCATTAAGGCCATTAGGACCATCACTACTCTCATAGCTTATACTAAACACTATCTCTTTCACCTAATCTTCATCAGGATATTTGGTGAGACTTTCACTACTGATTATAGATGAAATATAGTTCAGTACATTGTTCCTTTAGTCTGTTGATGCAAATTGTTTGATAGCAGTAATCTCCTTGTATCCATTCTTTTCTGTGATTCTTGCTAGTATGAAAGTGAAGCATTCTTCTTCTGTCTCTTAGAATGCAATGAAAGTATTTTAAGTTATAATCCTCATCTTTGAACCAATTTGTTTTGGTTTTCTATCTAAGCAAATTACCTTGCATCCCCAAACATTTTACATATTCAACATACTCTTTATTCAATTCCTCTCTTTGTTGCTCAATTTTGTTATATTAGTCCATATCTTCAAGAATAAGGATCTTAGCTTGCCAACTGTTAACTTATTCATGAATAACTCCAATGCTCTCTTTTGGATTGTTGAACCACTACTTAGCGTAGTCTGGTACTAAGCAGTTTCAAGTTGCTTTGCAGAATCCATATTGGATTCCCGTGAATATTGGTATTTAATTCTTGTTGAACTACTTCCATGAAATCTGGTTGATAAGTTCATAAGTTTAAGAATCTAAAATATTTAATATGGTTCTGGTGGTCATTATGAGATTTCAGTAATAGAGTTCTACGGTCAGATCCAGTCCTGGCTAAGTATTTGACTTCATTGTAATTTCCTGAGCCCATTGCACTAAGTAAACTTAGGCCACTATATACAATATCCATGAAGCCATGGCCATAATTCTTTCACAATCATCACCAACAACTTTATGAACCTACTCATTCTCAACCAAAACTAGGGAACCATTACCCCAAAGGTTTTTCAACTCACCAACCTATCATCTTTGTTTCCAGTAGATTTAGCTTGACCTCCAGCTATGTTTTCTCCCTTTTTCACACCTCTCCTTTTGTTCAACCCCATCAAATTTATCTCCAGTAACTTCTTCAAAGTGATCATCCTTATGAGTTTTTTCCACGAGCAGTCAGACATAAATTCTCATCATGCCATTAATGCTTACAATGACAACTATATAAAGGCAAATTATCGTACACCACCTCCTGAACATCATCTATAATTTTTTCAATGTTCTTGTCAACACTTTGAAGTTTAATTTTGTTTGGAAGCATGTTCGACAAATCCACAATCTCCTTATCTAGCCGTACTAGACCTTGATCTCACCTACGTTGCCTTATCTACTGCAATTGGCCTCCCAACTGCAACAGCTATTGATAGTAGCGACCGACGAGCAAGCAAATCAGGTGATAGACTTGGTAAGGAGATCCAAATGGCTTCCATTCATTTTTCCTCGTTAGGGTTGAAACTAATACTCCATGGGAAAATCCTAACTTGGTGCTTCTTGCCATTGTAGGTGAAGTAGTTCACACTACGTGCTAATACATCCACAAAGTCCTCATATGATCAAGACGGAGCAAGAGTTGCTTTTGCACTAGTAAACATAGGAGACAATGACCCTTCACGCCAAGAAACGTGGTCAGCAAGGTTCTCTAAACTTCTAGATTTGGTGCGCCATTAGAGAGTATAATCACAATTGCTTGATGAAGCTCTTTTTCCTTAAAAAATTCTTCCTTTTCTTCCATTATAATTGTCGAGTTAGGATTCCATGAACAATTTTAATTTTTTGAGAATTTTCTTTGTCAAATTTGTGATGTGTTGCGTGTGATTCAAATGACCAGCATAGGATTATTGTTAGGTAGGGCTTTGTGTGTTGTTATTAAGGATTTGAGATGGTTCTCCCCAACCTTTATCTGGGGAGAGGAAGCTATGACCATTGAGGCCTAATGCTTTGTGAAATCTCCCTTTGGTTGAGAGAGAAAAGTGTGTTTTTTTGGGTTTCGAATGTTATATTTAAATATTGATTTGACATGGTTTTGATTTTTTTTTCTTTGCAAATTATACTACTAGGCAGGCTACCTAATAGCTATATTATTAATATTAAAAAGAAACAACAAGGAAGAGTACAAGTAAGGGGGCAAAAGCTACAATAATGTTGCCTCCATTGCGTTGGATATATGATCATCCCTATGTGCCTCCATCACATCATTATGACATCCTCATAACGGCAAAGTCTCACGAGGGTGAATGATCTCATAGCCATTTGGATACATTCCCAAAGGCATAGGATATATAGCAACACTTACTGAACTAGACCTTACCTTACAATTCCTATTGAGGCATGAACAACCTCATATACTAGCAAACATGTAAGAAATAAGAACTAGAAGTACTAGGTATTCTATGATCATCATATAGTTTATAACATATTCTATGATGATATTATATGTGATTACACTAATAAAATGATAAAATAATACAGGGATGAAATTAGTGTCAAGCCCCACTTTCTTAAAAAATTTGAACTCTTCACTTTGTAGCTCATTTCCTTCTTCATCAACTCTCTTCAAAATGTCTTCAAAACTCATTATTTCTTCTTGGATCGATGGGACATTGATGATATGACAGGGCTGCCCCTTTTTGCTTTGTAACTCTCATTGGGAGTTACCTAATTTCAACCTATTCATTCACTTTGTTATCCCAACTAGTCTTCCTTGTATGTGCCTTCTTCGGTTTTCCATTATGAATAGGCGATAAATCTCCACCCCTAGCACCTAGCCTCTACCCTACATTGAGCGAAAACTTCTTCACCTTCTTCATAAATATCAACACCTAGGTTGCCCTTTTCGTGTTGATTTGCAAGATCTTTTTCAACTAAATCACCTGGTTCATATATCTTTACAACTATGCCAGTAAGTTTAAATACGAAAGCTTGAAATTGGGCATTTGTGATATTGTTCGTACCTGAAAATTTCATCACATGTGCATTCGTCTTTGAACCAACTGAGTATGCAACTTTATGTAGTTTTGGACTGTCCAAAAGTACCCTATCATGGACTAAAATCATAGCCTTGCTTGAAGGCACAAAAACAGGCGCAATCAGGCTCATCTTTTTCTTAGGAGAAGTTGAAGCATTGTTGTTGTTTAACCAAAAAATAGAATTTCGATTACAACTAGAAATTAAGAGAAAAATCGGGTTACTGATAATCAGGAGACGAAAAGAATAAGAGACTTTTGAGAATAATAAAGCAGTAAATAAGTTTGTATTCTAGTGTAATATCAATGATATTCCGTAGCCTTACAAATGCTGAGATCTCCTCCTTTTATAGTTGATTTTTCTAAGAAAAGGTATAAAGCCTTAGCCTTAAAGAGATAATTATGAGCATTAAATGACATTAAATGAAACGTTACACAATCATTCCTATTCAATACTGATTCGCTAACGTATTTGACATTTAATACTGAATTTAGACTCCTTTATGCCATCAGATTCACATCTTCAATTCCTTCTGACCTCCTGGCTTTAATTAAGTTAAATAGATACGAGACTCGTATCATTTGAATAGCATCCCATGCCTATTTAACTTTCTTCTCCTCGTATCTGATATCGCCCGTGCCTCTTAACTGATCATCATGTTTTGACCATTTGACCAGTCCACGTGTCATGCCACGTCACCTTCAATATAAATTCAGTTTTTTCCCAATACAGATAGTCCCCCCACTTTCCATTTATTTATCAATTAAATATTTGGGAAGTGGATCTTCATTAAAAAGAGAATTTTTGCCATAATTAATGCTATGACAGTGTCGACGCTTCAATTGTCTCTTCTATTTAATGCACCATATACGTGTCACCTTATCATTAGTTCTGCGATTTTGCAGCCTTTTTCTAAGGCTTCCTTAACTCCACTATTCACGAAGTGATAGTTGCCTTTATTATAGGCTTTCCATCATTACACTTCTTAATTATCAACAGTTGAGTTTATATATAAACTTGCCCCCTTTCTCCTTCGTTTTCTTCTTCACAAGCTTTTTACCAAATTACTTGCTATTTACTCTCGTTCACTTCTTCTTCAGTTCATACCTTTTGTTCATATCTTCTCACTATGTCGTCTTCGAATCCTAACCCTAAAAAAGTCCCAATTCTTGATAGTTTCCCCAATGCTCCTGCTAGACATAGAAGAGGTAGAGGAGGTGTGCTTCGTGGTACAGGGTCGGTTCGTGGTGGTACCTCTGGTTCCATCACTCCTTCTTCTAGTCCTGGCAATATCTCTAGAGGTTCTCTTTCTAACAGACCATCTTCTAAGGGCAAAGAACCTTCTGAATCTAACCAAGAGCCTCTGGTTGAAGAAATTGTACCAACGGATTTATCTTTCGAACATGACAAAGAATCCCTTCGTGAGCAAGTGATTAAATTAGAGAGAGCTGATAAATATCCCTCTTTAATTACTGAACCTTTGATTCAAATTGTTCGAAGAGACTGTCGTTGGAGAGATGACACCCACATAGTTATTTCTACCCCACACCAAAGAATATCTTCTTATAGGGTTGGCTTTTCTTTCATTTACACTTATCTCGTTACTTTGGGATTTATTCCTGCAATTGACCCAGTCATACTTGATTTCTGTCATTTTTTCAAAATTTGTTTGGCTCAAGTTGGACCCCTCGTATGGAGAGCAGTAGCTTGTTTAAGGTATATGTCAACCAAAGCTAATGTTGACTTTACTTTCCCTCATCTAATTTACCTTTATCACCCCAAGCTATTCCGCAATGGTGTTTTTACCTTATCTGCAAGAAGTAAGAGGGTTTTGGTTAACCCTGAAGATAATAATGACCGTGGCTGGTACACCCGGTTTGTTATTTTTCCCACAATTGATTTGGTGGGTGAATCAAATATTCCTTTTCCTGAGAAATGGAACTTTGCACGTAAGTATTTTCTTCCTTGCCGTATCTGCTTTCGTTATTTCAACTTCTTTTCTAATTTTATTATTATTTCTTTTCTTTTTCGTAGCAACCATGGGAGATGTGGAACCCGTTCCTAATTTCCGTGGTTGGGTAGATGCTATCTTGAAAGTCGTGCCTATGGAGGCACAAACTTGGAAATCTATTTCCAACAAACATGGTTGGAAAGTGAAAACTCACGGTATACATCCCTTTTTGCTTCTCGTCTGTAAAAAAAAAAAATCTTTTAACTTTTTATCCTTCTTATTGTCAGAATTTGCTATTCGAGGGATGTCAGTTGAAGTAGCTATCACCCTTCGAGCTTCTTCCAGTACTCTTCTTGCTTTGGAAAGAACTCAAGCCACGCTGTCAAAGAAGAAAGTGGTTGAAGAGGATTCTGACGTTGATGAAGATGAAGATTCCTCTTTGACAGCTCGTCCTAGAACCAGGAGGCGCATTGTTTCTGAGGATGAAACTGAAATCTCTCCTGCCCGTATCTCCGAACCTGTTACTATTACCTCTGATGAAGAAACCATTCCAAGGGACACCCCTGAATCCACTCATCGCCTCTTTATTGAGGGCTTCGAAAGTGGTGAATTAGGTCCGGTTTTAGATGAAATTCCTCTTTCATCTTCCGTTCCTGTTATTTCTGTTCCTTCTCTAATTTCAAGTGTTTCCTTACCCACTTTGTTTGTTCCTGCCTCTTTGTCAGTTTCTACTCCCTTACCTGCCTCGACTCCTTTGACTACTACTATTTTTACCTCTTCTACCATTCCTCCTTCTATAGTTCCCCCTTCCTCTACTCATTGTGTAGAGGAGGGTTCTAGTAGCAGAAGCATGGCTATGAGGAGTGTAACACTTGAGGCTCCTGCTAATAGTAGTCTTTTAAGGAAGTCTGGCGGAGCAGATGTTTGGCTTGAACCTTTAATTGGGGATATTGAGAAAAAGAAGATGGACAGTCACAGTTGTCTGACTTTAATGAATGATATAGTTCACTGTACATTGAAGGTACTGTCCCTTTACTTTTTAATAAGTTCTTTCTTTTTAATTCTAACTTTTATGAATTGTTTTTGTAGGCTAACCTCATTGGTACAGAATTGATAGGAAGAATTTATCTCTTAGAAAAGAAGGCTCGTGAATATGATCAGACTTTTCTTGAGGCTGAGAGGATAGCTAGAGAAGCCCAGCTTGAGGCAGCCAATTGGAAAGAACAGTGCAAAAATGCTCAGAAAAAGATAAAAGAATTGTAAGAGAGTAATCGTGACCTGGAACAACAAAAGCAAATTTTAACTTCTGAATTAGCGGGGGCCAAGGCTTCTTCTAGTAAAGCTGAGAAGGATAAAGAGTGCCTTGAATGTTCTTTTTTAGAACAATTATCAAAGTCAAGCGAAGATATTAGAGAACTTAAGGTATTGTTGAGCAAGAAAGAAGAGTACGCGGGAGAGCTAGTTCAAAACTTGTCTCAGGCTCAGGCTGAATTGCAAACTTCCTCTGATAAGGTTCTTGCCTTAGAGAATTCTCGTGCCTCCCTTGAAGCTACCCTTGATTCCACTTTGGCTGAAAATCAAATGTTAAAAAATGATCTTGCATCGTGGGAAAGGGATTATGAGCTTCTTGAGGAGAACTTTAACACATAGGTGAGCTGGGCCTTTCTAAACTCCCGCCGTGATGCCTTAACTGAGGCCAGTCAAGAAAACTTCAATTTAGAATCGGAATTGGCCAAGGTTTTGAGAACCATTGAAATGACTCAACAACCACTTGACTTTCCTTCTCAGGCAGATGAAACTCTCGTGGCTGAGGAACCTTTAAATGAAGGAGTTTCTTCTGTTGAAGTTGAAAATGCTACAATTCCAGCTCCTGAGGGTGAAACTTCACTGATACAGTCCGTGGAAGCTGAAGCTCCCGTGACTCTTGCTTCCCTCGGTGACTTTAACACTTCAAGCCCAACTGCCGCTACTTCCTTAGAAACTGCTACTGTGCCTACAGCTGCTTCTGAAAGTGAAGTTGACATTGCAACTTCAGAAGTTCCAACCCCTTTAGTGACAAGTTGAATATTTTACTCCTTTTTTTTTTAATTAATTGGTGGTTTTATCCCTTGACCTTTTTAAGGGATTTTTTGGTTAAGTCCCCAATTATCATAATGGGGCACTTGTAAAAACATTTTGCTTGACTAAGTTTTACTTAGTCTTTTTTAGGAAGTTTTCTTGGTACTTCAATATGTTCTATTCTTGCCTATTTATTTATTTAGGACTTATAGAATAGTTTAGCATTTTTATCCTTTGAAAATGCTTTATGATTCTTCTCATGAGTTATTAACATGAGATTTATAAAAGAGGG
>MU710320.1:32037-46907 GCA_026770625.1 Nicotiana glauca | reverse complement strand
TTTATGCCATCAGATTCATATCTTCAATTCCTTCTGACCTCCTGGCTTTAATTAAGTTAAATAGATACGAGACTCGTATCATTTGAATAGCATCCCGTACCTATTTAACTTTCTTCTCCTCGTATCTGATATCGACCGTGCCTCTTAACTGATCATCATGTTTTGACCATTTGACCAGTCCACGTGTCATGCCACGTCACCTTCAATATAAATTCAGTTTTTCCCCAATACAGTTGTTCTGTGGTACCTTTGGTGAGCTACTAGAAAATAGCTTTGTCTTCTTCATCCTCATGTTCTTCACTATCGTATACATAATCTTTTTCATCTTCCTCCACCTGGTCAGCCCATGGTTTGGTCCTTGATAAAACAACACGAGCCAAATCATGTTCATGTTGTCCGCAACCATCACTGTCCTCCTTCATTGAAACTTGACTTCTCACGAAATAATTATCATTCCCTGTGGAATGACTCCAACGGTTGAGAAGGGATCTCATTCGCCGATGAGTACAACGTGACCAATTGTAGATTGACCATAGAATTGGTATTCAATATCATTTTAAGAATTGGAGATTCCTTGATGATATTTTCCATTTGTGTACAAGAAAAATGAAGCCTAGGAGTGCTGGAAGTAGGTACACGATTCCCTACTAACGCTTCTGCCAAGCTGCTCTATTTGGCATTTGGTCGAACACCCAAACTTTTAGCCAAATTGTGACTAGCTTGATCTCCATTGTTACTGTCGGAAAATGGAATTATTTTCTAGGCCAATGTACCATCTTTTATAGTGGTTGAGTTAGGTTCACCATCCTCCTCAACCGCAAGAGATTTAAACAAATTTGAACTGGAATTAGTCTTTGAGTAATTTCATTGAGCACCTACATTCTGCTGTCTTGGAGACACCACAATTTTTGAAGCTGATTTTCTAGCCGTTACCATGTTCCAACCTTCCTCTTTTTTGTTTGTAATATCACCCTTGCCATTACCATCTACAACCCTAACTTTAACCTCAATAGATAAGCCTGTATGCCTAGCCTTTTCAACTCTAGAATACTGGGTCTCACCATCGCGTTTAGTCGTCTGTTGTGTGGTAAACACTTGTGTTGTATGCTGCCCAAATATATTAGAATCCACTGCACCTTCTATTTCCTTCACCATATGATGATTTTGTATTTCTTTCACCAAACTAGGCATCCCAAACTGTTGTTGAACTACTTCTTGGTGTTGGAAATGTTTGCTTGATCACAATTTGCATTCAAATTCCCAAGAGACCTAGGATTAGATTGTATGTCAATATCACCTCTAGCTTCTTTTTCTTGTTGGGCTAAATTACTAGCCTGATCTTTAACCTTTAATACCTTCATATTAACAGTTTTCCCAGCTTGTTATTTCACCACATCGGGTTTGTTAAGGTTATTTGTTCGATCACCAGTTACATTCAGCATATCACTAGCTACACCAACAGTAGCACCCTGGCCTCTACTTGGGCAGTTATTCTCAAAGTTGTATACATCCTTGACAACACTGTAGTAGTTGGTATATCCCTCAACCTTATATCATCTCCATCATCTTTTTTCTTTTCCACATGTACAACTATGCTAACCTACTCAACACCTGATCCAACATTCTCAAAATTGTACCCAAGTTTAACTGTAATTATAGCAACAGTAGGACCAGCTGTTGCATATAGTTCTTTAATTGAGTTTTTAGCATGTTCATGAGCCTCACTAGGTAATTTTTTATCATGAGTAACACCAATAGTATTATTTTGTTCTCCAGCTCTTCTGTCACCCTCATTTTAGCCCCTTTTTTTCATTCAAAAGTTGACTCAAATCCCCACTGTATTTCTCACCAATAAGTTGATCTTCACGAACCTGCACTTCTTCAATCTGAGCATCATCTCTTTTCAAAAGTAGTCGACATGTATTTTCATCATAACCTTGCCGTTTACAGAATGTACAATATAAAGGTAGGTTATCATACACAATTTCCTCGAATGTTTAAAGAACTTTTTAGTCCTTTTATCCAAGAATTTCTTGGTGAAGAAATGTTTTTATTAATTCATTACCTCTGATCTATTAGATGCTTTCTTCTCAGTATTTCTTTCAATCCCTACCTTTCTCTTTCTCTATATATACTTTATCTATACATTTTCTTATTATATCAATCAACTCTAATAACTCTACCTATCCAGTATTCTATCTATGTAGCAGTTTTTCAATCTATTATCTTTCTTTGTGACGTGTTCTTCTACTCAGGTATGTAAGCTTCCTCAATCTACATTCTTGTTTAATCTTGCTCGGCATGTGTGTAGTGGTGGTATTCTGAGGTCCCATATAGCATTGTTTCTAACCTTTCATATCCACTATATCAAGGCAGCAATTATGGCAGTGACAACTTCCTTTCATCTCTTTCCTTTGATTATTCTAGTCATTTTCTTCCATTCCTTTCTATATCAGTCAACTATAGTCTTATGCCAATCCATGAAAGCACCCCCTGTAAGCATTGTTAGGAGAATGAGCATTCAAAGAATAAATGTTGTATAGTCTTCACTTGTGTCCCACATATAGGGCATATATATTATCTTGGCTTATGCCAATGTCATATAATCTGGATTTTGTCAGCAATCTTTGGTGCATGGTGAGCCATCAGATAAAGCTAGGTTTAGGTAGGTTTTTCTTGTTCCATACCCATCTTCTCCGTGGACAATCTTCCTTTTCTACCATTCTCCATAGCTAGCCTTCCTTTATCATGTACCGTCCATTGGCATTCCTTCAACCATTCTGAATATCCAGGACCACACATCTCTCTAATCATGCAGACTTTCTTCCAATGTCAGCAAGAATTAGTGGGGCATTTGTACTGCCACCATTCTTTATCCTTTAAGTAGACATTATTTATTCATTTCACCCATAAGTTGTCAGCTTTTTGTGCAATTTTTCAGACATATTTAGCAATTGCATCTTTGTTCCATTTTATTATGTCCGTAATCCCCAGCCCTTACTCTTGCTTAGTCTTACACACTAATTCTCATGCCACTAATGGGGGCTTGTGTGTAACTATG
The DNA here is from genome assembly GCA_026770625.1 of Nicotiana glauca. Taxonomy (NCBI): domain Eukaryota; kingdom Viridiplantae; phylum Streptophyta; class Magnoliopsida; order Solanales; family Solanaceae; genus Nicotiana; species Nicotiana glauca. The sequence goes on along the minus strand of MU710320.1, from coordinate 43,846 downwards.
TTTCCATCCCAAATAAAGTTCCTGCACATACCTGTTATTCTCTTGAGCACTTCTTTAGGTAGTACGAAAATTCTTGACCGGTAGCTGTGTAGGTGTAGTAATATTAAGTTGACTAGCTGTACTCTCCATGCATAGGGCATATGCCTTGTACCCCAGCTTTTGATTCTAGTTGTTATCTTGTCCATGAGAACCTCACAATCCATTTTGGATATTTACTTAGCTGAGATGGGCACTCAAAGACACCTAGGAGGGTGGCTGTATGACGTTCGCAGCACCACTTCCTTCCTCTCATTGCTCATTTCTGTGCTTAGTACATTTTACTATTTTTTTTGTATTTATATCTTGGTAGATGCTCATGAATTGTGACACCCCGATGTCGGGCTGTATTTATTTTTGCAGTGTTTATTTAAAATCATAGTATGAAATATCTATATAATTTAGAAAAGGGGTTAAACTGACTCACTTAAATGATTGAATTGAAATGGGAATAGTGTTGGATGACCTTGTCTTCACGAGAGGCTCCATCACGACCAGATCCAATTTGAGGTCGTGACAAGTTGGTATCAGAGCCTAGGTTACATAGGTCTCACAAGTCATGAGCAGGTTTAGTAGAGTCTCGCGGATCGGTAAGGAGATGTCTGTATTTATCCTCGAGAGGCTGCAGAACCTTTAGGAGAACTTCATATTCTTGAATTCTTATCGTGCGTCCTTTGATTCAGCTTGAAAAGTAACTTATGAAATTCCTTCCACACGTTCGTATCAATATCAGATGTGCATCGATGGCTTGTGATCCCCTGATCGAGGGGCGAGATGTGATCTCTATGAGTTGTTGTTAGGCCAGTCTGGAGGACTTAAGGCCAGATTTTTGCCTATAGCTTGAGCACCAAGGTGCTGATTGTGTGAACAAGTGTTGTTGAACGTATATGTTCGGTAGTGTCCCTATTAGTGGAAGCGACAATTGGATGATTATATGATAAGTATGTTAGTACTGCGAGATGTATCCATATGATTTGGAAGCGATGAGAAGGTTCTACTTGAGGATAGAAGAACTATTAGGTGCTCGAATTCCATCTTGATTCGAGGTGTAGCCCGAGTTATGAGCATGTGAAAAATCTTTTCACTTTTCCCAGTTGGGAGTGAGGTAAATTTCATGTTGCGGTACGAGTTTAGACTCAGAAAGACTAAGTGACTGCGTAATGTTTATAACGGTGGAAGCTATACAGAAATGTTAGTTTGAGGCAAAGCAGGTGGGGTTATCTCCTGCGGAGTAGTCAAAAGTTTGTGCGATCTTTAGATCTTTATACTACTTGTTAGAAGGTCTCATTTGTAAGTGAAAGATATGTGATGTAATTTAAATTGGGTCTCTTAAGATAGTGGGGTTCAACTATTGCGAGAGTGAATGCGAGATTTGCAGAAGAGTTAAAATTCTAGATGATTTGTGTTTTTCCAAGCTTACAAAGGATTTGAGTTTAATCTCACTATGGTATTATGGCATCAATAAAGTATATGCATTATGAGTTATTGAGCGTGTTTTTATCCATGGCTTTGAGCCAAGGGTGGAGTCTGTTATTGATTAGTTGATTGCACAGCTAAGTGCTATGTCAATTCTAGTTTGAGGTGCTCGGGTGAACCAATTATGGCTTACGAATATTGAGATCGAGGATGTCTTGAATGTCATGCATTATAGGTGTTAGGGAATCTCAGAATGTCTTGGGTCATTGCTGGTAAAAGATGCTCGGTGCGTAGAGAAGGAAGTTGTTTGTTTGTGATGGAATGATGTCACCTTCCGCGGTGTTAGAATGCTGATGAGGCACGGATGGTCTGTTTGTTTGATCAGTCTAATTGCAGTTGGAATAGAGTGAATGACTCTCAAGAGTGGTTCTAATGTGTTCAAGATTCTACATGTAACAATTCGGTATTTTAAAGTTGCATATGTGATTAGGAACTGAGTTTTCATTGGAAGATATTAAGACTTGTGGTATTTTCTATAAAATTGTGGGACTCTATGTTTCATTATCTGGAAGGTAAAGGTAACGGATTCAGATTCATAGGAAGTCTCTTCAGAGTAAATCATTTTGAACGTGGTGCTTGTGGGAATATCTAAGAAAGCATTCGGCGGCTTACGAGCCTTAGACGGTGTGGCTTTATGCTTGGGTTCCGTGTGGTAAGTCTGGGTGAGAAATTATGATTTTATAGCAATAATGAGTTTCTACATGTGTTTCGCGGTAATTCTCTTGGGTTTTAGTGACCTGCATAGTTCGGTCGAGTTAGAAGGGTTCAGTCCTGATGATTTAGATTTGTGCAAATGGGATTCGGAGAGTTCTATATGGTTTCTACCACGGTTAGAGATGTATGTTTTTCATATTGGCGTGAGGAGCATGGAATGTATAGTGATCTTCTCCTAGAGTGGTACAGTGTATGCGGTATGTTGGGTAAGACTTAGATTTGCATGTGTAAGGTCACGATTCAGATTTGAATGGAAAGTCATAAATTCTTAGACAGCAGAAGCAATTTTAGATAATCAGAGAAATAAAATTCAGTTGATTTGAGAAGGGATCTCCAGATGATTAAGGAAATGGCAATGCTAATTGAGGTGATTTGACGAGGGTATATGTCCCAGAAAGAGGCAATGTGATTGAGTTGATGGTACTTCGGTAGTCTTGAAGCACTTCTCGTCAGATTAGCTGCTGATATTTGAGTTTGCTTGGCAGTACAGAAGAATCTTAGAGTATCTCTCATGGAAAGATTGAGTTCTAGAGGTGATTTATACATGTGAGTGGCAGAATTGGGATAAGATATGGGAATTCAAATGTTTTATGGACTTGGAGACTGGAAGTTCTCATATACAGGTTTTCTCGTGGTTATGGATGACAAAATGTGGGTAAGTTAGTCAGATTTTAGTATGTGTTATAACTCAGTCATTGTGAACCTTCAAAGGATTATTTATCTGTTGTGTGTAACTAGAGTTGTTGTGTGGTCCATGGGTAGACCTATATGGATATGTGTCCGGCATCGGGATGTTTGTTGACTTCAAGTTGCTTCTGGCGAAGGATGTGTTGATTCGGTTGTTTTTGGAGCTATTAGCAATTAGGGGGATCTACGAGTTACCTTTCTGTGTTGCTAAGACGTTACAATATGTTGGTTATAGGCACCTATGGTGCGGTTCTATCGGAGTCTCGTAATGGAAGTCAAGCGGGAAGAGTAATTGGGAGTTTCTCGATGAATGGCGTATTGGTTATGTCCTATCGGGTTTGCGTGGTGTATGTTATTTGTTTCACCATGGGTGCAATGATTTGCTTTGGTTCCAGACATCAATGGAGCGTGGTTGTCGATTTCGAGCATAGTGACCTGAGGTGTTTCATGTGGAGCAGTGTTTGGTTAGGATTAGATTCGTCTGTTCTATTTCTATGATGTGATATGGGTTCTCAGCCGTGTGTTGTGATGGTACTGGTGAACTTGAGGTACAACTCTTTCATTGGAGTCAGTTTCATGATGTGAGTATGTTCGAATTATTATTTATTGGTGCGCGGACTGCACAAGTTGTGGCTTTAGCCTGTTTTGATGTGTCATGTCACCAGAGTAATTGTGTTGGATTAGATGAGATCGTTGGAGTCTTTAATGAATACAAACGGATTCGATTTCAGCATGTCTGATGGATAAATATCGAAGTTCAGCTCATAAATTTGCTATGGTCTTTGCCAAAGAAGAAGTAGCCTCATGGGTGGTTGATCGGAGAAATGCTTATGGTTTATTGCGTGTTTTATTTATCATTGGCAGTAAGTGTTGGAATGAAACTTTAGTTGATAAGAGGTTTTCTATCGATTTTCGATCATTATGTACAGCTGCTGTGATTAGAGTTATCGCTGCGAGTGTTTGAGCTATGTGGTATATCATGTGATTGTGCCTGAGATAGCATATATGGTTTGTTACAGCTTGTTTGGACTTATTCATAGTATAAATGCGAGATTCTGATCGTATTGAGGATTTTAGAAGCAGAAATGTGGTTCTATGGTTTATGGACTAGGATGGATTGTGAAATTTTAGTTATGTTGTGTTATCGAACTTATGTGAGGTAGGGTGACGTGGGATCACCCCCGGGTATGTGCATGGTAAGGTTAGACAACAATTGGTTGGCTTTTGGAAAAACTCTAAGTACGTTCGAGGTCGAACATGTGTTTAAGTGGGGGGGATGTAATGACCCGACCGGTCGTTTTGAGCTTTCGCACTTTGATCGCCAGTTCTCGGGCATGACTTTCCTCGTGTGATGTATTATGACTTAAGTAAATCGTTGGTTTTGTTTTTCAAGGTAATCAGAATGAATTTGGAAGAAAACAGTTCTCAGTTGAACTTGAAATTTGAAAGGTTTGACCAAGATTTTACGTGTTTGTATATGATCTCGGATCGAAATTTTTATGATTTGGTTAGCTCTGTTAGGTGAATTGGTGAGTTGAAGTAGCTTCGTTGTGTCATTTGGGAGGTGTATGCAAAATTTCAGGTCATTCAGACGTGGTTTGGTTGGGTTTTTTATCAAAAACGTATTTCGTAAGAATTTTAGAAACTTAGGCTTGAATCCGATGTGTTTTGGGTAATTCGATGTTGTTTGAGGCATTTTAATGATTGGAACAAGTTTGAATAATGTTGCGGGGTATGCTGGCATGTTTGGTTGAGGTCCCGAGGGCCTCGGGTGAGTTTTGGATGGTCAATCGGACCATTTTTGGCTTTGAGAGTTGCAGAAATTGTTGTTCAGATGTTATAGAGAAATTGGCCTTCGCGATTGTGTGGGGCCAGTCGCGATAGCATAGAAGGATTTTGGGCTGGCCTGAGTTTGGCCTTCGCGTTCGCGTTTGGTGAATCGCGTTTGGCCTTGTGCTTCGCGCTCGCATGTAGAGTCCCGCATTCGCGTATAAGGAATTGTGGCTCAGAGGTGATTACCCTTCGTGTTCACAGCTGGAACCTTGCGTTCGCGTAGGTTGGAGAGTTGAAGCATCACGTTCGCAGTGCTTTGGTCGCGTTCGCATAGTATATTTTTGGAGCCTTGGAAATTTTGCCCTTCGCGATCGCGATAAAGGAATACCAGTACTGGGCAGAATGTTATAATTTCATTTCATCCGCGATTTTGGGTCATTTTTCCTCCATGGTTGATCATTTTGAGAGCTTCTTGGTGGAGATTAAATAGGGATTCAAGGGGAAACGACTTGAGGTAATTAAGAATATTTGTCTTGAAACTCGATTATATTGTGTAATCCACCTAGCAAATTCATGGAAACTAAGCCTAAAATTGAAGAACTAGGGCTTGAGAAATTAGACTTTTGAATTGGGATTTGAAAGACCATTTGAGGTTGGATTTGAGAAGTTTTGATATGGATGAACTCGTGGAAGGATAAGGAACCCGTTAATATAAAAATTTCTGAGTTGTGAAAAGTGGGCCGGGGCTCGGGTTTTACTAATTTCGGGATTTGTGCCAGTTATTATTTGTTTTCACTTGGGCTTTGTTCCGTTTGCATATTGTGATGTATTCGTTTTGATTTTGGATAGATTCGACGCGCGTGGAGGTCGATTTGAGGGGCAAAAGTGTCGTGAGCTAGAGATTTTGCCGGTTCGAAGTAAGTAATGATTGTAAATGCTGTCCTGAGGGTTTGAAACCCCGGGTTACACATCGATGTGTTAGTTTGAGGTGACTTACATGCTAAATGACGAGCATGGGATAGAGAACCATTGGGGATTGTGACCTAGTCCACCCCGAACAATTATTTTAAATGAGCATTTGATAGTTAATTGTTTGATGTTATTATATTTTGGGTTGTATGCCATGTTTGGGCCCTTGTGTCGACTTGTTGACACCCTTAGGGGAATTTTTACTATCTTTCCGTACTATATTTGTTTGAAAGAATATCCTTAGTCATGTTTTACCTGTTGATTACTCAAATCTGGCTTTATCTCTATATTCAAAAAAATGTGGTAAACTGTTTTGAGCTAAGTTCCCTATTTTACTGATGGTCCGAGTGATCGTGAGATGATGACTGAGATAGATCGAGGGTCTGATTGTGAGATTGACGGTTGAGATAGATTGAGAGTCTGATGGTGAGGTTAATGACTGAGAGAAGCCGAGGGCCTAGTTGTGAGGATTATATTTCTATGGATCGGGCTGCACGCCGCATCAAATATATATATATATATATATATATATATATATATGGATCGGGCTGCACGTCGCAACGATACTTATATGGATTGGGTTACACGCCGCAACGATATGATTTAATCGATATGTTGGATCGGGCTGCACGCCGTAGTGATATAGCGCTTGGGCTGTAGGAGCCCCTCCAGAGTCTGTGCACCCCCAGTGAACGCAGTCGACTATAATTATGGATCGGGATGCACTCCGTAGCAATATATAGATCGGGCTGTGCGCCACAGCGATATATGGATCGGGCTGCGCGCCGCAGTGATATATGGATCGGGCTGCACGCCGCTGCGATTACTATATGGTATCTCTTGAGCGTGAATGCTGAGTGCGAGTATTGATTGATAAGAGATGAGTCACGAGTGACAGAGAGGCTAGACCGAGGGGCGATAGATATATACATGCACATGAGTGATGCTTTGCCTGAGAGGCCTGTTTATGAACTTATTAATTTCACTCCTCTTTAAAGTGAGTTTCTATTGAATATGTTGAATTAATGACTGTTTTCACTCATTTTTATGTTGAGCCTATGTCAAAATGTCGAGCAAATGATTTAAAACAACTTTTATTTAAATTGGGGTTTATGAGATGTTCAGAATTTAATCACTGATTTGGCATTTGGTTATTTCCACTGAGGTTTTCAAGTTATGAGGTGTTTATGATTGTGTTTTGCCCGAGGGGCTATTTTACAAACTATGTTTTGCCTGAGGGGCCGATTATGGTTTTCATCCTTTTTATTACGAATGATATTGAACCCCTACTAAAATTGTTGTAAGATATTTTAAATGATTTTTACCAAAAAGCTAAACTTAAAAATGAGACGATTGACTCGTATTATGATTTGAAAGCCTGTTGTGCTTATTGAGCCTAATGTAAAGATGTGGATTCATTGTTTCCTACTACTCAATCTTTATTTACCCTTATTTCTTACTGGATTGTAGTACTCACATTACTCCCTACACCTCGTGTGCAGATTCATGTATTTCAAAACCTGGTAGCGGGTGATGGTTGCTTAGGCGCAGAGTCATCAGAGTTAGCAGGATGGTTGTACGACGTTCGCAGCACTGCTTCCTTCCTCTCATTGTTCATTTCTGTACTTAGTACATTTTACTATTTTTGTTGTATTCAAATCTTGGTAGATGCTCATGACTAGTGACACCCCGATGTTGGGCTGTATTTATTTCTGTAGTGTTTATTTAAAATCATAGTATGAAATATCTGTATAGTTTGGAAAAAGGGTTAATTGTCTCATTTAAATGATTGAATTGAATTGGGAATAGTGTCGGCTAACCTTGTCTTCACGAGAGGCGCCGTCACGACCGGATCCTATTTGGGGTCGTGACAGCTGACTACAATTCCGTCGATATGAAAATATTTGTATGTCCCAAAGATATCCCAATTACCATGTAGCTTAAGCATAATAGCTATTTTTGATGTTATTGTGCGTGATTCGTACAATTATAGATAATTGATTCGATTTTGCTTGTGAAACTAGAATATACAGTGAAAAACAGAGTATTTAAAAAATAGAGTATCGAAATTATGAGAGAAACGGAATAATTTCATGCTTAATTAATGGCGACTAATGCGTTGCAAAAAAATCTCGGTAGAATCCTTTACTATCCCAAATTCTCGCTCCTAAAAAAGGAATGTTACAGCATAAATGATTCTTTTTTAAATGATTTATATAGATTTTGTAGGAAATACGTGTCCAGGGTGGGTAATATTGTAAACAAGGACATTTTTTGTAATAAAGCTTCACATAGTGTGTAGGAATAAAATTTTTCCTAAAAAATAATGGGTTGAATTGGACTCAACCAAATTGACCCATGAGCTAAAATATTTGTAGCCCAACCTATTAATCTCTGAGGGGAGGGGGTGGATGTGTTTGGACTCAAATTGCCAACCCTATTTATAAGACATTGGATAATTGGAGGTTATGGATATGAAAAATCATAACTCCCAATGAAGAGATGTGAATGAGTTACGTTATGGTATGGATTTTCTTAACAATTTAAATGGAAAAAATAAAAGGGAAAGGTGAAAAAAATAAGAAAAAAGATTAAAAAAAGGATTTCTACACTATAGACACACCACATCACTTCCTTTATGTCCCTCTATAAATATATATACTAGTGAAGTTGCTGCGTTTCACGTCGGCATAAAAAATCTCATTCGTGATTTTACAACATGATGTTTTTGAAAATTTATTTATACTATTCCGTAAGGAAAGCTCTTGTCGTTCATTATTTCTCTTTTCTGGGTTGAATGAGAGTTTTGTATTAATTATGAGGAAAACTCCAGCAAAAGAAATACGATCACGCCGTAAAGGAGCAAAAATGGCCTTCTAAAGCTTCATGAGATGTCGTCTTTATCTGACTTAACATTTCATTGAATATTTCGATAACCAATTTAAACATTTTGATTATCTTCTTTTCTTGAAACAGTAGAAGAAATAGGGGCAGACCATGTTGTAGCATAAGTTTATGTGTATAGTGGATATTATACCCCTTTTCAGATTTTATATTCTTAAGGGTTAATGAACAATCACAAATAATCATGATACATCGACAATGCTTCTCACTGCACGGGAAAGAGGAGAAGAAAGAGAAATCTAAGTTTTCGGATACAATTTGACAAAGCTAAAATATTATTTTCGTAGTTACATTTTGCTCATGCACAATGAAAAATCAGCATAACTTGTGTTACGCAGATTCAACATTCCTTATCTTTACTAATGAAGGAATTAGTTAGGCATTTGATAAATTTGAATTAGGAATAGAATTCGTAACATTCAAATCCGAAACTAATGATCATGTAACCTACAGCCACATATGTATTTGATGAGAAGATCAATGAAACTTACCTTGATGAGAGCAAACCCTTTTGTTTCTAGTTCAAAATTAAAAATAAAAACCTTTTTTAGTACGTAAAAGAATTTATAGCAAAATATGGAAGAAAAAAATATGAAAAGAATATTTAAAAGATAAACAGGGACGCCAACGATTGGAATATTTTTCACTTAATAACTCAACAACAACAACAACAACAATAGTGGGGTCTGGGGAGGGTAGTGTGTACGCAGACCTTACCCCTACCCTGGGGTAGAGAGGCTGTTTCCAAATAGACCCCCGGCATCCTTCCCTCCAAGAACTTCCCACCTTGCTCTTGGGGAGACTCGAACTCACAACCTCTTGGTTGGAAGTGGGGGTTGCTTACCATCAGAGCAACCCCTCTTGTCCTTAAACTGAAAATATGAAATGAAACAACATGTAAGAGTCATAGAAACCTATTAGATATAGGAATCGCTAGTTGATATTTGAAAATTGGCTCCACCTCCCTTGATAATTAATCCTCCACAGAAATGATTGTCCCGTTGTTGTTACATGAAAGTCGGGAATTTTGCGATGCAAGATTAATAAGAGTTGTATTTGCGTCGAAGGGTTAGTGCAATATCGGTTACAAAAAGACATTAATGTGATCTGGCGTTTCAATTCCATATAATTAAGTGGTGAGTTTATTCAATTATCAGATTTTTTACTTTCAAATAGATAGATAAAAAAATAGAGTATTTGACATGAAAAGTAAGAGAAATTATCAAAGAAAGGAGAAAATAGATAAATAGGATCTTTGGCCAAAGAAGTGTACCACATCATCTCTTATATATATATATATATATATATCAGAGAAATACGACATGTGAAGACAATTGGTCGAGGTCGAGCAGTGATAAATAAGACCGAGATCGAGCAATTAGTTTGCTTTGGAATCCTTAAAGGGAATATTCTACTGGATATTCTCTATAATTGTACTTTGTTAGAATTTTCTAAGGATATCCTTTATAAATAGGAAGGGGAGACTTCTCAAGGGAAGGCTTCTCTCTCTCTAGAAAACATAGAAACATATCACTCTAAAGAGATTAGAGGATCTCTTATCCCATACTCTCCACTAGAATCGAAAATGGTCCTAAGATTCTTGTATCTATCATTCTTCTTTATCAAATGATAGAGGATCCGCTTCACCCTAGATTGACCCTAGATTGAGTGAATCTTTTCCTTATTTAGCTTTTATTGTCATTTAACATTACTTAATGTATTTTTTTCATACTATTATTCAACTATATTTTTCTATTCATGTTATTCATCTAGATCTAGAATAAATAACATCTAGATCTAGAATTAATTATCCTTAACTATGATTTACCCTCTATCTTTGTGTTTAATTCATTTAACAAAAAGGTCTCATACTTTTATGGTCAAACAATCTGGCACCGTTTGTAAAGATTTTCTAGTTAAAATTTTAGTTTATGATCTAAAATTCAATTCTAGCATTTTGAGACCGATGATAGAAAGCAAAATAAGCAAGAATGCATTGCGCATGTTTTATGCACTTGGCTACAAGCTAGACCACGAGCAGCTGAGAGTTGGTTTTGCATTCCATTTCCAAAGAGGTGCCCAGATAACTGTTACAGTTTCATCCATCAACAAGATATTGAAACTTCATGCAACTGATGAGGCAGTGCCTGTGAAACCGGGCATACAGCTAGTTGAAGTGACAGCACCTGCTTCAACTGAAAATTACACTGAAGTTGTTGCTGCTGTATCGTCCTTCTGTGAATATCTTGCACCGCTCCTCCACTTGTCAAAACCCGGTGTGTCAACAGGGGTTGTTCCTACTGCAGCTGCAGCTGCAGCAGCTGCATCTCTCATGTCGGATGGCGGAGGCACAAAAATGTAGTTCCTACTGCAGCTGCATCTCTCATGTCGGATGGCGGAGGCACAAAAATGTAGTATTACTCCTTTGCAGCCACTTTATTTTTATTCTTTTGAATTTTGGTTGTGGTCCTCATTGACAGTTTCAGGTTATGTAGTTTTCAATTGAGATTTACATGTAATTACTTTTGAGTTTTTAACCAAAATTGTCTCTAATCTTTTGGGGGTTTTATCACTTGAGTTTCTCTCTTCGGAAACAAAGGAGAAAAGAAGCTTGTCCATCGGGATTATTCTGCAGCCTGCCTTCGGAGGCTCAAGAGCCATGCCAATTCATTACTGCTCTATGTGTTATATCCTTATTTTACGAGTTCTTTGAATTTCTTTATGATCTGACTTTGAAAATCTGAATGTTCTTCATATTATTCATCTTTCTCAATTAAAAAAAAAAAAAATCTAGCATAGTGAAGCTCTACTATGCAAACCCAAAAGTCCTTAAAGCATTTGCTAATACCCATATTGAATTCATTGTCAGTCTTGGTAACGAGTACCTTTCTACTACGAAAGAACCATCCAAAGCTCTTAGTCCGAAATTTTTTCTTTGGACAAAAAGTATCTTTTTAATGCAAAAAAAAAAAAAATACACAAATAGATATTTTGCGGTACTATACTATGAATTACTTTAACAAAAATTTAGCCGTTAAAGTAATTCGCAGTATAGTACTGCGTTTTATTAAAAAATTATTTTTTAAAGCAATTTGCAGTACTATACTGCGAATTACTTAAACGCAGTATAGTACTGCGTTTCATTTCTGAGTATGGGCCCAGCTTTATTTTATTAACACAATTCGCAGGATTATACAACGAATTAGTAATTCGCAGTATAGTACTGCGAATTGCATTAATAAAATAAAAC
>MU710320.1:7911-30721 GCA_026770625.1 Nicotiana glauca | reverse complement strand
GTATTTCGATTTTGTTTATGTCGAAACTCATATAGTACATGCATATTTGTATTGTTTAATGTGTTTCCATGTTAATTTATGTTATGTTTGTATTTAAATTTGTATCTCATTTATACTTGGATTGATTTATTAGCTTTGGTATGGGAGGGACAGCTATCGGATCAGCCTCTCCGCCCCAGGAAAAGCATCATTTTCATGCCCGCGTAGTCACGCGCCTACAAGCTACGGGCTTTTATACGATTTTTGAGCTTGGACGGATGCAGCTTGATTGGTCTCTCATCACGGCCTTGGTAGAGCAGTGGCGACCAGAGACACATACTTTTCACTTGCCCACTGGAGAGGCCACCATCACGCTGAAGGATGTTCAGGTTTTATACGGGCTGCACGTAGGTGGACGGGCCGTGGTACTGCCCCAGTACATTAGATCCATGACACGTGCACAGTTTTTGGATATGATAGGGCAGTTTACTGGTTATAGACCTCAGGGTGACGCTGGGGGTAGTCGCATTGCTTTGTCAGCCATTCGAGATCAGATGGCGTTTTTGCACCCATACATTACCGGCGAAACGGAGGATATTTGGATTGTGAGGTACATGCGGTTGGCGCTGCTCCGTCTTTTCGAGTGTGTTTTGTTCTCGGACACTTTGGGGAGTAAAGTGAGTATATGCTTTCTCCATCATCTTCAGCAGCTGGATGATTTACCCCAGTACAGCTGGGGTGCTGCTGTTCTTGCATACTTGTATAGGAGCATGTGCCGGGCGAGCATGGGCCCAGCGGTGGACATATGTGGTTTTCTGCCCCTCCTACAGGTGACAACATTTTCGAATACTCCGTTCATTACTCTGAATTCTATATGGTCAAAATGACTCATAAATTTTACATCAACCTTTTATCTTAGGTTTGGGCCTGTCAGCGAATCTTGCCATTGCAGCCACCTCTACCACCACTTGTACCCGGTGAGGCTTATACGTTTCTCTCTCTAGCTTCTAGGTGGATTCTCCGGCGTGGGAACTACCGAGGCAGCGATGCTCATCATAATCTCCCCCTTGTCAGGGATGTGTTAGATATGCTGGTGGACGGACAGGTAACTATGTACCTACACTTGCTTGTTTTAAATTGAGTTGTGTTGTGCGTACTCACTTTTATGTTATTATTTGGTAGTTCATCTGGACGCCATACAATATCGAGTTGCTAGCACAGTTGCCCGCTTATTGCTCAGTTGACCGACTGCTTTGGAGGACCTCCGTCCTGATGATCTTCTTCGATATGGTTGAGTATCATGCCGCATAGCATGTGCTTCGCCAATTTCACCGGCACCAGCCTATATTGGGGGAGGCAGGATAGGATGCTAAACACTATCAGCGGGACGACCGTGCCAGGATGGACCAGCGGTATATGGGATGGCTAGAGCAGCGACTCCATTTTTGGGAGGAGCAAGGTGACGGTATTTTGCCATAGCCTATATATACCTAGGAAGCCACTATTCATTTGTATACTGAGTGGTACCGCCGTTACACCTGACTAATGATCGGGAACCCTATTCATGTACTTGACGAGCTCTACAGACCGTATGTCGGGAGGCTCGAGGCACTGGTATATTTTTGTGGCTTATTAATATCTTATAATTGTGATATAGCATTATTTAATTAATATTTTAAATGTTTCACAAGCTATTGGGCATCATCACCTCTACCAGTTGGGACAGGAGATGCAGCAGCATGCCGACAATGCTGAACTCGTTGACTATGGCCGGCGGGTGGCACAGTTCGCTCGCCGGACACTGTTTCAGGTGAGAGATGCCGCGAGGTTGGACCATGAGGCTCAGTATGCGGCGCCAGAGGACTATCATCGGGGTAGGGGTGTCCAACGAGGCAGGTTTAGGGCACTAGGGAGAGGTGCCCCACGAGGCAGGGGTACCCCAAGGGGTCGCGGGGGTCATGGGGGATGGCGAGGAGGTGGTCCCCAGCAAGGGGGCGGTGAGGCACGTGTCGACCCACTTGCTGAGGGACATGATGAGGACTTTGGAGTTGAGGTGCTTGGAGATGATCAGCCGGGTTATATACCTCAGGCAGATGAGCCTTCCAGCAGCATGCCTTCGTACAGCCTTTAGCTATCTCTGTCAGCATTGCAGATCACCCCGTCAAGGGCATTGTCGATCACTGATACATTTGACGGGGATGTATACCAGTACTTCACATGCCCATCTACTGCAGCTGAGGATCGACCGACCCGGGACGTGGATGGAGGGCGCAGGTTGAGTTATGCCTCATCCCCAGTGGTTCATGCGGATCTGCCACATGCGGCGGTATGTTTGTATTACTTTAAAATTGCAATTTTTTTTCTTTTCCTTAATGAGCTGCCATTAATTAATTTTTAACTTTCTTATAAAGTCTTCGTCCCAGTCCATCTTTGAGGCCACTACATGCGGTGATGAGTACACCACAGATGTATATACTTAGGAGGCTGACGAGACCACGGTACAAAAATATTTTTTTACTTAACACAAAAATCAAAATATACTTTTCCACATGCTAAGATGACTACTTGTGTTGTAGGTTGCTGACAGCCCAACGGCCTATTCTTCCGATCCTGCCAACTGTGGTGTCAATGTTGCAGCACATCCTCACATAAAGAGGCGGCTAGATGACGATGATCCAGATAGTGTATCCGAGCTACAGGGGATGCAACTCCGGCCAACAGCAACACTGAAGCACACAGGCTGTGGGACTCACTGATTTACTTATGTTTTTACTTTGTGTAAATAGTGCATTATGTAAATACTGTTAATAATTATCTTTTAACAATAATTTTATTTTAATTGCGTTTGAACAGTAATTTTACTTAAATAGTACAACACAAACACAAACCTTGCTAACCTAACACAAAAACAAACAGTAGAACTAATGAAAGCACTTGACAAAGGAAATATAAAGATAAACTACAACGCTCAACACGTACATGCCACTATTTAGTCACGACTGCCTACAATTCTCTGCTTCATCCGCTCGAGCTTTTTTTTCAACTTTTTTTTTCTTGTTCCACCTCCTTTATTTTCGCCTTCAACTCTTCAATTTCTTGCTTGGATTGGCGCTCTCTGTCCCACTACCCCGTACACACATCATAAAGATGATATAACTTGTCTTTGTAGTATTCCTGCTCACATGGTTCATCAATCCATACCTTAAAATTGAATTTAGGTACGTCGGGTTGCCTATAAAACTTGTTCATACATGCCCAGTAGCGGCGTCCATCTTCTTCCCAACAATCGCACATCATGCTTTTGATTCTGCAGTCGCATTTTGGGCAATAAAGGGATCGTTGAGACATTTCTTAAAGAGAACTTTGGTTTTATGGAAAAGCTTGCTATAGGTTGTTGTTAAGCGCAAAAAATAACTAGAATGCGCTCGTTATTTATAGGCATGATTTCAGATAGATCGTAGTATTATACCTCGCTTTACATACATGTAAAACATAGTATTATACTGCAATTTACATATTAAATTTTTCTGGAAAATACAGGATTTTCACATGGTTTTCAGCTTTTTCAGAACGACATGACAACTCAACAAAATATAGTATTATACTGCGATCTACATATTAAATTTTTCTGGAAAAAAATAGGGTTTTCACATAGTTTTCAACTTTTTCAGAACGACATGGCAACTCAAAAAAATATAGTATTATACTGCGATTTACATATTAAATTTTTCTTCAAATGGTTTTTAGCTTTTTTGAATGACATGACAACTCAAAAAAATGTAGTATTATACCACGCTTTACATATACATTTTTCTGCAAAAAAAAATAGCTTTTTGTTTTAAGCCTTGTCAGAACGACATGACAACTCAACAAAATGTAGTATTATACCATGTTTTACATATTAAATTTCTCTGATACGAAACAGGATTTTCACATGATTTTCAGCCTTTTCAAAATGATATGACAACTCAACAAAATGTAGTATTATACCATGCTTTACATATTACAAACGTAGTATTATACCACGCTTTGCACATAATTGTTTTTTTAAATTTTTAGGAGTTCTTTAGCAACAATATTAAGTTGAATATTTGAACAATTCTATGAAGAAAATAATACATTATGTAAATAATGACAATAATTTTACTTTAATAATATTTTTATTGTAACAGAATTTGAACAACAATTTTATTTAAACATGACAACACAAACACAAACATGGCAAATCTAAAGATACAAACAGTAGAACTAATTAAAACACTTGACAAGGAAAACATAAAGATACACGACTACGCTTATCACGTACAAGCCACTGTTTAATT
This sequence comes from Nicotiana glauca, assembly GCA_026770625.1. NCBI lineage: Eukaryota > Viridiplantae > Streptophyta > Magnoliopsida > Solanales > Solanaceae > Nicotiana > Nicotiana glauca. The sequence continues at coordinate 26,420 of MU710320.1, read as the reverse complement.
ACGACTGTGTACTACAATTTGCTCCAACCACTCGAGTTGGTTTTCCAACCTTTTTTTCTCTTATTTTACCTCATTGAGTTTCGCCTTCAACTCCTCAACTTGGTCATTGGTTCGGCGCTCGGGTACCGCTTGCCTCGTACAGGTAATATGAAGATCATAAATTCTTTCTTTGTAGTACTGTTGTGTACGTGGTTCATACATCCATACCTCAAATTCACATGTAGGCTTGTCGGGTTGCTCGTCAAACTTGTTCGTACTTGCCCAGTAGCGGCGTCCACCATTTGGCCACCATTTGTACAAACTGCATTTTTCTCCGCAGTAGCACCTTGGGACATAAACGGGTTGTTCAAATATTTCTTAAAGAGAAACTTTGGTTATTGTTAACCGAAGAAAATAAGTAGCATGCGACCATTATTTATAGTCAAGATTTCACACAAAACGTAGTATTATACTGCAATTTACATATTAAATTTTTCTGCAAGACAGCAGCTTTTTCACATGGTTTTCATCTTTTTTAGAACGACAAGACGACTCTATAAAACGCAGTACTATACTGTGAATTAATTATTTTGTCTCGCCTATAAATAACTGACTCATTGTAGTTATTTTGTGTGCTCAAAAATTACTAAAAGAAAATATTTTATTAAAGCAAATATGGCTCAACCTCTTCATGCACCAAAGTGATACTGTGGAAAATCATGCATGATGAAAACTTATTGGGACGATGGTGAAGCTGGACGCCGCTACTGGCACTATCTGAACAAGTTTTACAAGGTTCTCGGTAAACCTATTTGTGAGTTTGAGGAATGAGTTGATGAACCATGTTACCAAGAGTACTACAAAGAAAAATTATACTATTATCATAATTAGACTTTACGCCAATATGAAATGCAAAATAAAAGCAATAGAATTATTGCAGAAATGAGGGCGAAACTGAAGGAGGTGGGAAAAGAAAAATGGAAAGCGCAATGGAATTGTCAAGCACAAAAGGAACGTAAACAAAAATATAAATAGAAACTTGCGGAGGTGAATGCGAAATTGAAAGAGGTAGAAAAAGAAAAAGAACAACTGGAAGAACGATTTAAGTGGTTGGAGAGGAGAATAAATGGCAACCGAGACTAAACAATCCCTACTATGTTTTTAGTGTATTTTTCATATTTCATGTATTTTTATTATGTTGGTCTGCTATGTTTGTGTTTGTGCTGTAGTAATGTTTTTCTTGTTTGTTGTACTAAATTTTATTTTAATTTAAGTGGACGTTAAGTTTAAGTGCTTGTGTTGTTATATGAAAATATCAAACCACGCTTTACATATTATATTTTCTTGCAATTAAACAGCTTTTTCTTCACTCATTCTAAAATACACAAGTACAAATATGTATTACAAAAAACAATACCAAAATAAAAGACTAGGGGTATCCTTGATAGTTGGGTACATTCGACGAACTTGCACTAGGAGCCGGATTACCACCACTATGCACACCACCTGAAGGACATTTACGACGGTCGTGTCCTATTTGCGAGCATATGCCACATTTACGTGCATAAACGGACTCACCAACATCCATTTGGTTCCGTATACGCGTTCTCTTTTGCACTTGCAGCTTGCGCAAATAGTCCTTGTTACATACCATCTTAAAAGGTTCCGGCACCCAATAATGCTCAGCACCTAATGGATGCAACTTCCCACTATACGTGTCTACATATGCAGCAACACTGTATTGCCTATCAATGTAGTTTGTTGCCCCATATCCAACTTGTTGAAAGCACTTCAACGCATGTGCGCACGGCATATGGTAGATGGTCCATTTTCCACATGAACATAACCTTCTATTTTCATTCACCATTTGTAGATTATTCATACGGTGTCCACAAATAGCGGTTTTAACTTCAAAAATAACCCGTTCATGATCGTACTGAAGAAATGAATGTCACTGTGCTCGCCTCCTGGACCTTTCAAATCTTCTCATGGGTATTGGCATAAATTCAACACACCTGTCCATCAATGCCGATGCAGCTGCATTCCTTTTAACAAACCTCTCCGCACTCTGTTTGAATGTCATGCGGACCATGGCAGTGACAGACAATACACGGATAGACTTTAACAAGTCGTTGAATAACTCTGATACGTTTGTAGTGAGGGCTCCCCGTCGTCTGCCGCTATCAGCATGCAATGTCCACATATAAAGCTCATATCACATCAATCAAGTATAGGTTCGTGGATCTATTTGTCGGATCGCTTCCATGCGCCTCATGAATTTACACTGCTGGTGCTCAGTAGCAGCCATCCACATTAAGTCATGCAAGCCTTGTCAGGAAATTTCTTCTAGAAATTGGCCTTCAGATTCCTCACACAGTAACGGTAATATGCATATGGTTCATGTCATTCAGGCAAGTAACGTACAGAACTTAAAATACCACCATGCCGATTAGATATTAGACAAATACTTGATTGTTGTTTGACAACATGCTGCTTCAAGTGGTTCAAAAATGTGTCCATGTATCTTCACTTTCGTTGGCACAAATGGCAAAAGCTAGTGGAAATATTTGTCTGTTGGCATCTACTGCAACTGCAATCAAAAGCTTAATATCATACTTTCCATAGACATGAGTACCGTCTATGGAAATTACAGGATGACAGTGCACAAAACCATCAATTGCTGGTTTAAATGACCAGAACACATAGTTGAAAATATAATCTGGTCTGTCCGGACTCCGCTCACTCCTCCATTCAACAACAGTCCCGGGGTTAAAGTGTTGCAATGTAGCCATGTACCTGGGCAGACTTGAAAAAGACTTTTCCTAGTCACCATAAATAAGTTCAAAGGCACGTTTGCGACCCAGATATGCCTTTCTTTTGGTTATAGTACAGCCATACTCCTGGTGGACGGCTGCAATACACTCTTTAATCTTGAACCTAATGGACACTTCCAAATATGAAATCAAGACAAGAGAAATCAAGTCCATATCCAAGTTGAAGTGATTCTCATTGTATGTGTCCATTTTACATTTGTGCTCGCTAATAAATTTACCTACTTTCCACAAACCTAATTTCTTCTTGGTGGCACGCAACATCCAGTGACAACCCATAAACCACCTACGGCATACAACCTTGTATTTCTTCGTAGTTGACTCACTTACCATCATCTCACGGCACTAATTAGACGAGCTTTCTTATACTGTAGATTTTTACAGTCCTAATTAGACGAGATTTATTAGGGAAATACATGCCCTTTGTCAAAACAGCTAGTCTAGACTCATCCCATATCGCTGACCGAAATTCATTTGCATCCCTTGTGAGGGCATCCACGTTCGGCATGCTTGGCAAATTATCAAGGTAGGGAATATTCCGCTCATGAAATAGCACGTAGGACTCGTACACTCTCGGTCTAGCAGGAGGGGGAGGAACATTCTCCCTCATTAGATCAGGGTCAACATTCACTTCCTCCTCCTCATCATCACCCTCATCATGGAAAGGTGTGTCATCCCCAGACTCATCCGCATTGTTGTCATAATCACTATCATCTTCCTGACTCTGTGTATCTGCCAAATCACGAGTAAATACGTCATCTATGGGCAACTATGTGAGGTCAGGAGCTTCAAGAAGCTCATTTTCACTGGACAAAAAGAACAAAAAGATAAGTTACCCAAAACTCCAAAAAAATACTTTAGATATAGCTATATCACTTTATTTACGAATCGTACTATCTTGACGTTTCATGATGGATATTTTCTTGTTGGTGATGACTCCCGGATAGACGACTATGGTCCAATACTCCAGAACTACATATATTCCAACTAGGGGCAGGGTCATAACTTGTAAAATTCATATCCGGACGGTACCCCTATAAAAAATATGAGTTTGTTAATACAAATCCAATTAAAACATAAAATAAACATCACTAAAGCGTAGTAAAATTAAAGTTTACCAGTCGTCTTGTTGATTATATAAAGTCAAAAAATTATTTTGTGGCTGCTCATTCGCCGGTGGTAACAAGTTTAAATCAAGGCAAGCTCTTTCATCAGCAATCTGTCCGGCAAAAACTGCTCCAGAATAACCACTCGATGACTGGGGGTTATCCTTGCTATGCACGCCCTCATTACTGGGAACGTCTTCCACCTTGACGTACATTTCCAATAATTTCATTAAAATAAATTCCCTGTATTCATTCGGAATCCGCAAAAAATCTCTAAGAGTTTTATCATCGTCGATGTTAAACTCAGAATAATAAGTAAACCTCTGCGGAGTCACTGAATACAAAAATCTACCGGTTACTTTAAGGTTAACTGAATGCCTCTTCTCACTCATTTTTTTTACGTAACAACGATACCAATGTATCGTACTCCATAGTAAGCGGCAATTTAACAAGACATTGTGGAGGTGAGCAATACCTCACAGAGTTATTCTCCAACACAACCTCCCCCCCCCCCTCCCCGCCCAATATAGTGAAACCCTTATTTTTGGCACTTCAGACATTTTTAAAAAATGATTGATAAGAAGAAAAGATAAGTATGAACGTAAATTTGAAGTTAAGTATTGAATGAATTTTCATAAAATTAAAACGCCTATAAATAAAGCAAGTCCGAGCTTGGGGTGTAGAATTTTTTTAAGGAATTCATAGTATAATACTACATTTTTTTATTTTAATTATTGTTATGTCAGTTAAATTATTAGTGAGGCCAAAAATCAGAGTAAAACGGAGTAAGATAATATGTTTCAGTCTATTTCGCAGTATAATACTGCATTTTACAAGAGTCCTTCAGAACTGGGCCCAATTAATATGTAATTCACAGTACTATACTGTGTTTAAGTAATTTGCAGTATAGTACTGCGAATTGCTTAAAAAATAAATTTTTAATAAAACGTAGTACTATAATGTGAATTACTTTAACGGCTAAATTTTCGTTAAAGTAATTCGCAGTATAGTACTGCGAAATGCCTATTTGTGTATCTTTTTTTTAGCATTAAAAGGGTGCTTTTTGTCCAAAAAATCATCAAAAAAGTTTCGGACTCTCCAAAGCTCTAGCCTGGGTTAAATATAATATCCTAACATATCCTTATTTTGCTTATAAGGGAAATTCGAAGCACGTGTCACTGGATTTTGTTCTATTTCAGCCTAATTCTAGTATTATTCATCCAGAGTCAGATCTCCACTATTATAACATGCTTTCGCTCAGATCGATGCCATTCACTCTGCTTTAGCTTCGATTCGGTACAAAAACGTGTGCGTACAGATCTCAGAGACGGGCTGACCGTCAGTAAAAATAGCAACAACTCCGTTGGTGGTTCTGGATCTGGCACCGGTGCCACGATGTTAGCATCATTTCCCCCAGTAAGTTCCTCCTCTATCTATCTTGCCATTACTTCTGATTCGGTCTAAAGCTAGCACTCGAGTACAGAGCACAACGAGTCGTCCTACCCTGCGACTCCCAACTTATTGTCAATCAAGTCAAAGGGACTTTCCAAATCAAGGAACAAAGATTGCAAAAATTCCATGCTAAGATATGCTAGATGTCACCCGAGTTCGATAAATGCCACCTCGACCAAATCCATCTAGCACATAATATCAAAGCGGACGGCCTAGCCAAATTATTAGTGGCCACTAAAAGCACAACCGGAGAAGGGATCGTGATCACTCCCCTCCACTCGAGGTAGAGAACGATTTCATTTGGTTTTAACTAACTATTACTCTAAATAGAGTAGAAGCAGGAGCATTCTCCCCAATACGCGAATAGGGAACAATCGTCGTCAAAGCAAATCCCAAGATGCCAAGAGACCATATAAACTAGGACCGGATTGCCAACCCAAAAAACATGTAAATCCTTCCGATATGTGTAAGCAATGCACAAGTGCATGGAGCTCATCCGCATTTTCGCCAAAGCAACATTGCATCAATTACACAAGTTACATTCAACCTCCTCGCCCAAATTAACATTCGGCCTACTCGCCTGAATCAAACATTCGAACTTCTCACCCGAATTCACATCCGATCTCCACGCCCGAATCAACATTCAGCCTTGCCCGAATTAGCATTCGGACTCCTCCCCATAATCAACATTCGGACTCCTCGCCCGAATTCACATTCGGTCTCTACGCTCGAATTCACATTCGGCCTCCACACCCGAATCAACATTCAGCCTCCTCGCCCGAAATCACATTTGGTCTCCATGCTCTTATCAACATTCAGCCTCCTCGCCCGAATCAACATTGTGACTCCTAGCCCAAATTCACATTCAGTCTCTATGCCCAAATCAACATTTGGCTTCCTCGCCCAAATCAACACTCGGTCTCATCGCCCTGATTAACATTTGGACTTCTTACCTGGATCAACATTTGGCCTCCTTGCCCGAATCAACATTTGGCCTCTTTGCCCGAATAAACATTCGGCCTCCTCTCCCGGATCAATATTCGGCCTCGCCTGAATAAACATTCGACTTCCTTGTTAGATTCAGTATTCGGCTTCCTCGCCTGAATCAATATTCGTCCTCTTCACCCGGATCACCGGATCAACATTCGGCCTCACCTGAATCAACATTTGGCCACCTCTCCCGAATTAACTAATATTTGACCTCTCCCGAATTAACATTCGACCTCGCTCGAATTCAACTTGCATTCAACCTAGCTCGAACTTGATTCACATCTAGATCTTGTTCGAGTTAAATATGGCAATGTTTGACTTCGCTCGGACTAATCAAAGACACTCGATCACATTTGAATTAATGTCTACCAATGATTCCTTTGAACCATCAATTGAGGAAATGTTCAAGAAAAGGATAAATAGAATCAGGAATAAGCAGCAACAGTAGCATTCCAAATCGAAAGAAGTATCAAAAAAGGCCTCTTACGAGGACCGAATTGCCCATCCAGATCTGAGGATACGGATGACCTCCTCCAATGCTGTTGTTCTTGCCAAAGCCTCCATCTTGGCTTCGTCGGCCTTCTCCAACTCTACCATCTTCTCAATTAACTTATCACTCGATTCATTGGCCCTGATAGAACTCTGCTCAAGTTCAGCCCTCGGGGATACTACTTTGACCTGAAGATCGGCACCCTCAGCCGCGGTCTACACTAGTCGACCTCCCCATCTGAATTTCTCGAACTACGATTAATGAAGTACGCTCACCGAGCTCGACCAAAAGATGACAGGCGCAAACTAAGACCAAATACAAACTCCAACATTACAGACATACTTTGACGCGCAAAGACAATGGACAAACAGACAACATACCCAAAATAGAAAAATAAAGACACTAACTATGCATACTCTAAAGCTTCAAATATGGGTGCCCGCGGGGCATCGTTCGGCCTTGCCGCGGGCCTAGGTTCCAAATCCCTTTCAAGTTGCTCTAATTCATTCATGGTCCGCTTCACATAGATCATCACTGCTGAGACAAAAGCAGTATGGTTCATGTCTTCACAAACCCGACATCTTCTAAAAATGGCGCGAGCAATGGCTCTAATCTTGTCTCTTGTTTACTTCTTTTCTATAAGTAAACGTTTTATCTGATTACTGCATATTTTTAACACCTGAGAATCCTACAGGTGTTGATTCGGCAGCTTCTGCACTTCTACCTCCATTTGGGCCAACAGGTTGTAACAATGTCCACTTTCAATTTCAAAATCTCTAGCCTGCTTAACCGCTTTACCCTCAAGGGCAGCCACCTTTCTCTTCAGATTGGCAACAATTTTCTCATGGTCCCATTTCAATTGATTCAAGTACTAGCGACGCTCATCTGCTCTTGTGGCCCACTGTGCTTTGAGCTCTGCCATGACATTCTCAAACTTTTCCAACTCATCCCGACATTCCCTGACTTCATTTTCCAGCCTTTTTGTCAATCGCTCATCTGATCGAATCCTCGGTTGTTTATCAGCGGCTATTCTCAAATGCTGTATTTGGGCCCTAAACGCCGCATTTTCTCAGGCCAATCCGTTCTTTTCACCCTGATTCGCAGCAACTTGCACACTATTTTCGAATTTCAGACTTTCAACTTGTTGTTCCAGCTTCCCAATTTCAGCCCGGTAACCTTCTTCCTTTGCTAACCAATCCCATTATTCCTGGGATGACTCGGGAAAATCTTTGAGATGAGGTCTTTTAGCCGGTCTCCCGTATGACATGTCACCTCTGAACCAAGCGTGATACCCAGGGGAAACTTCCCCTTTAACCCTATCCAATACACAAGTGTTTGCCGCCAAATGTTGACACTCCCTCCAGATCTGGCGAACTTCTTCTTTGGGGAACCGACTGTCAGGACTAATTTCAACCACTTGGGTACTCAGATCTTCATCTTTCGGCACTACTTGATACCTCCCAAGTTGCCTCAAAACCCGATATGGTGCACAGGGCTGGATGCTTTTAAGTCCCATCAATAGAAAGTGGGGCCTGGCTGCTGGCATATATATGATCTCCTCAATAGGCAACCATCCGAGCGTCCATTGGATTTGGCTGGCAGTGAGAGTCCGGAATAATGACGTCCACGATGTGACTCCCTCAGGTAGACTAGCCCCTTTGATTCTTGTGTAAAACTCTCCCGTGCAAGTTTTCTCAGGTGAACCATAACTCAAGAGCTGGGAGCGGTGGCATAAATGCTCGGTCATCCACATTTGTAACAACAAGTTACATCCCTCGAAAAAATTGCCCCCGACTTTGCAAATAGTGAGAGCCCGGAAGATGTCGGCCACAATCATAGGCGCAAGAGTGCTTTTATCTTGGGTGAGCAAGGTACTGACGACCCCAGCTACTTTCATATCAATATTCCCGTCTTTCATTGGGAACACTACAAGGCCCAAAAAAGCTATCATAAAAGCCACCCGCCTGTGTTTATCCCACTTCTGACGGTTATTTCTACTGCATAGCTTGATGTCTGGCTTATTGAACCCGCCCACGTGGCCGTATCTATCGTATATGAAGCGCAGACTGCAGAAACCCTTTGCAAGATCTGGATTGTGAACTGTCCGGGGTATCTTCAATGAATCTAAGAACCGGTGCGCAGTGACGGCCCTGGGAGCAACCAAGTATTTGAACCTTAACGGGGCTTCATCATTTCCGATGTACCCGGCTATTTCCTCCAACGTTGGGGTGAGCTCAAAGTCTGAGAAATGAAATACATTATGTGCCGAATCCCAAAAGGTGACCAGTGCTCTCATAATATCTCCCCGAGGCTGGATGTCTAATAAACCTGTAAGATCTTTCAGATACTTCTTCACTTCATCTTGCCCTTCCTTGCCTAAGTCATTCCACCATAATCGCAACTCGAAAGGGATTTTGGTCATTATTGAAAAAGGTACATTTTGCATCGTGCTCATCCTGCATATTTTTTAAGGGGATTAAGCAAAAGAAATTTATTTTTTTTATTCGACTCGAAATTTTTATTTTTTTTTTCAAATTTAAAAATGAAAGACTCGATTTTCAAACACTGCCTTTCAGCATTCTGAAAGATTTTAAGGCTGTGTGAGTCAACCGGTCGAAAATCAAAAATTGACCAAAAATGGTTGTTTTTGCAAAGTTAGCCTTCCGGCGTCCCTTTCGGGAATATTCGGTTATTTGTGTCAAAATGGCCTTACTCGACTTATTTAAGACTCTTTTCTTGTTTTTCCGAATTAAAATAAAAGTCCCGGTATTGCAAACACAGCCTTTCAGCTCCTCGGGGATGAAGATTTTAAGGCTGTGAGGGTCAAAAATCAAAACATGTCCAAAGGCGGTTGTTTATGCAAAGTTAGCCTTTTGGCGTCCCGTTTGGGAACATTCGGCTATTCGTGCAAAAAACGGCATCACCCGACTTATTCATGACGCAAATTAAAATTTTGACATTTTGGCTATTCTTGCAAAGGAAAAATTGGACCCGATGAGGGTTGCCTACGTATCTCACACCCTGTGAGAATCAAACCAGCATAGTTCGGGCAAAAATAGACTATTTTCGAAAATAAGACTCTTTTTTATTGACAAACACACTATTTCGGCAAACAATACTATTTTTATATATATATGTTTTCAACAAACTATTTTAAAAATAAACTTTTCTCTTTTTTTTCTTTTTTTAAACGAATTTTTTTCCTTTTTTTTTTATTTTTCAAAAATTCGACAGAGTTTCGACACTATTTGATTTTTTTCTAAAACAGATAATCAACTCTCTGCACTGCTATTTCTCTCCTATTTTTTTTTTATTTTCCAAATACTCCAAAACCGGTCAGCATGAAGTCCGAGACAAATAAATGCACGAAAAATAAGTAGGATGCATCAGGATGGTCTTTTTCATTTCAGGTTGCTAGCCCTAGACGGACTCAACCCTTGTGTTGAGTCCCCTAAGTCAAATGCAACATGATGCAAATAAGTGTTCCTACTAGGGATCCGGCATGAAGTCACGTTTTTCTAGGTTCAAAACTTGGGTATGTGTTCTAGACTGTGTACCCAAGTATGACACTAACAGAATAGGGAGTCTCAACCAGTAAGCACATCCCCAGAGGTGAGAAGAGAAGGGTTTCGGCACAGTTTATATACAATTCAGATAATATCAAAGCGGTAAACATTTAGCACATTAAGCATGAAACATGTAGGAAAATCAGATATAACCAAATACAATAATTTATCTAAGCTTGAATTCTGAACCCTGAACAAAACGTTCTGGGTTCTTATCCCCAGCAGAGTCGCCAGAGCTGTCACACCTCCTTTTTATGCACCCACCCCGAGGGGTAAATGTATAAGAGAGTTTATTCAATTTAAGTGACATTATTCGAAATTGGATTATTTATTCTTTTCAGAGTCGCCACTTGGGAAAGGTTTGGCTTTTGGTGTCCCAAGTCACCAGTTTATCTTGAATCCCAAATCGAGGAAATTTTTGACTTTCCAAATGAAGTCTGCAAACCAGAAATTCTAAGTAAGGAATTCTGTTGACCCGAGGGAAGGTTTTAAGCACCCCCAGATCTCGTGGTTCTAGCACGGTCGCTTAAATTGTTGTAATGGTTAAATATCTGATTTTAATACATGTTATAACTTATGTGCTTTTATTAATTTTAAACCTCTTTTATTATTATTTTTAACAGAATTGCAACGTCGTGAAAATGCATTTCGAACCACGTCGCAATCAATGCACCCGTGGTTGTTGACACATTTCAACTTTGTTGAGATTTGGATTTTGGTCACATAAATGTGCACCCGAGTTTAGGAATGTAATTTTGTTAAAATCGCGCCTAAAGATTCTAACTCATTATTATTCTGGGAAAGGTCGTGAAATTCGTTAAACGGCTTATCCCGAATTCTAAGGATTTTAATATATACATTTAATGAGGGCCCCGCAATTTGTGCATTTTATTTGGTGAGGCTCATCTCATTTTATTGTTTAAAAGGGAAAACCTAAAGCAACTATGATTTTCTATTTTTGTTTTGTCTCTAAAAAAAGAAAATGTCCTAATTAATTTGTTTCATGCCTAATACGGGCCAAGCAATAGTTTTAAACTAAACGTCCCATTGGGCTCAAAAGTAAACCCAAAGAATATGAATTGAAAAAACGGTCTATTAACGAAGACTATTCGAGCGCGGACCCTAACCTTGGCCCAAACGAGAAAGGTATTTAATAGGCCCACTTCAAGACTTTTAATTAGCTACTGATCCTTGATTCTTACCAAACAGATTTCCAATTTTAAAAGAAACGAAGGCATGCTCAGTTATTTCACGCTATTGCAATATGCACTTGATAATTGAACGCATGGAATAATGATGTGTATTTATTTATTTCTACTGGAGATTGATTACTCAGCACAGGCTAGCTAGTTTGATACTAGCTCAAACTAAACTTACTAGTCTAATACTTAACTTGGGCTTAACGTATGATAACATAATCAATTACTTCACGCTGTTCTAACTGCCTACTAATTTATTACTAACAATGCAATCGTTTAATGACGAACTACAAAGGAGGATCTAATACTTAACAATCCAGCAATTCACATGATCTAGCTAATTCGAAATCAATTTTCTTTCAGTCCAAATACAGTCTCATACAGTTCATTTGAATACACACAGGAGCCTACTAAAATCATGCATTATACTATCAATGTGAACTAAACCAAGATAATTGTTAACTTAACCCAAAATCAGTCTAGTAGTTCAATATAGTTCTTAACAACATAAGTAATCTAATTGGAGTATTAAAACTACAACAATTCTCAACAGATTCAGATTAACAAAAAAGTTCCTTGTCATTGACTTTCCAGATCATACTTGAACCAAGATTCCACATTCAACTGGAGACAAGAGTGTGTACCTGGATTCGAGATTACAATGAAGAAAAAAAAAAGTCAGTCGAGGCAGGAAGGATTAACAGCAGCAATTTGAACTCAACAGCCACAAATTATGTCAAGCTTGGACCCAGAAACACATATAGAAAACAGGAGTGTTTTGAAATTGAACAACACTACTCAAATAAACCCAGAATCAACTGAACATCAACCAATAGACTCCAATTGAAACAGCAGCAATCTCTCATACACTGACCCCCAAAAAAAACTGAAAGTGAACTCCTCTTATGTTTCTAGGAATAAGCCCTTTTGAGTTTGATCCCTGAATTTGATTTCAAAGACCAAACTTTACTCTCAAACTCTCACTCCTTAAGACTGATTTTTTCTCTCTTTTGAATGCCTGAAAAACTCCCTGAACCTTTTTTTAAAAAAAAAACTGAAATCTTAGCTCTCAAAAAGATCCTCCTGCACTCTGTCCCAAACCTTCTCCTTTTATATCCAAAAACCTACTGACTGTCCAGCTCTTAATAAAACTTAGCACATTAGAAAATATTCCCTCCCATGTTATTCCCTGAATTCTCCACTCAGAATACTAAAGCATTAGTCTGTATCCCTACTGACCTGTTCCTTTCCTTATTAAATCACAGGGGTATGGGCAGCATGTTTTTCTATTCAATTAAGTATGACAGCATATTTTTCTATTCAAGCCTTGTAACATGGTGTCCATGTGATTTCTGTTGCCTAACCTTAAAGGTGTATTTAAATAATGATTTTACTTAATGGTCCACTAATACCACCTGACAGATCACTCACTAGGCCACTTTTGAATTCTCAAATTCCAACTTACCCTCGAAAACTTCATTAGAAATGCAGCTATAACCACCCTAAGTTCTGAATATAAACTCAACTAAGATGTAATCTTAAACTCAAAACTATCCAATTATCCATTAAACTCAGCAATAAGCACATTAGGATTAAACAAACCCAAACAAAATCAATTAACAGTGAGCTTAACTAGTGAGTCGAGCAATCAGCAAAGCGAATCGAATTCTCAAACAAAAATGCAAACAGAAATTTCAACACAAACTAAAAATCAAAATCAGTAAAGTTTTAACTATCGATTAACATTCGTATCCAATTCGTAATGGATTAACTAACATACAATTAATTGATAGTCGATAACCGTATACGAACAACCAAACAATCGACCTAATTATACAGGCTGAACCGGCGAAACTGTGAAGAAAAAGAAATCGAAAGAAAGGGTAGTAGGAGAACAATATGACATCAAACGACTAAAAATAAACAAGAAAAAATGGAAACAGAAGTACCTGAAATCGATCTAAGAAAGAACAAACTTGAATTTTCCACATCTCTCCAATTTTGGTCCATTCGGACATTATTCGTGTGTTTTGTTTTAGCAAAACACAAGAATAAAGTCCAAACGGATCTAATCCATTCACAATAACCCCCACTCGCCCATTTTTGGGATTTTAGGATTCATCTTTGATCCAATATTCGAAGGGTTCTACGAGGATTCGAAGAATAAGGTTCAGGGTTTTGGAAAGAGGGTGCTTTGGCGGTTCAGGTGTTTTATTTTGGTCAGATTCGGAGTGGTTGCCGCCAGGATTACGGTGAGGGGATGGATGGGCGGCGCTCAGGGTTCAGAGGTCGTTTGGTTCGTCTCTAAAAGAGACGAAGGGGGGGTGGTGTTTGGAAATGAGACGGGTAAAGGGGGTTTGGGGGGTCTTTGACATATTAAAAATTGATCTCTTAATCTGGGTCGTTGGATGATGGGATCCAACGGCTCAAATTTAAAAGAAATGATGGGGCGGTCCGATTTAGTAACGGGTCAAGGTCGGATAATGGATGTGGGTAAGGGTTGGAGGATCTGGACCATTGATCAAGTAAAATCAACGGTCAAGATGGGGCATGACGGAACGACGACATTTGGGACGTCTGTGAGGCTTGGGCCAATTGGACCGGGTAAAGGGATGTTTGAATTGGGCTGATGATTATTGGGCCTGGTCCGATTTCCTTCTCTTCTTTTAATTTGTTTCTTTTTCTTTTTCAAACTAATTTTCGAAATTAAAAAACCTAAAATCCTATTCTAACTTATAGAAAACCAAATTAACTTAAATAATATTAGGTTAAGTACAAAAATCACAGTTAAACACAAAAAATACAAAATGCCTATTTTTTTATGATTTTCCGATTATTTCCAAATAAAATATGATTTAAGTTTTAACCCACAAATTATAAAATTAAATCCTAAGGGTATTTTTTTTGTATTTTTCTTTTATATGACTAATTAATTCTAAAAATACAAATTAATTACTAAATGCACATGCATATATATTATTTTTTTGTATTTTTCATTAATTAAGAAAAAATAAACATGCGCGCACAAAATGCAAATAATTAATAAAATAACACAAAAAATTCTCAAAAATTGCATGTAAAGGAAATTTTTTTTTGTTTTTTGACTTCTTTTGGAGTAATTGTTGTGAAGTAAAAATCACGTGCTCACAGACATTGTTCTAAAATTAGCAATGTTGCTTGATATTCCAAGAGTTCCACGCCATCATCGCTCTTAGTGCAAAGTATCTCATTGTATTCTTCTTCTTCCCTAATGGTTAATTCTTCAAAACTAAGATTTCTTCTTTTTGAATTAATTCAATCTCTAAATAAGATGAAAATCTCTAAGTTGTCCTCCGTTAATGAATGTCTATGGTCTCCGATTTGAAATATTGCCGCGCTAAAAAATTCTCCGATGCTACTGATGATGCTTGAATAACCAGTATATCTCGGGCCACTATTGGAAGTATTGAAAATGCATTGCCACGATCCTTCCACCATGCCAAAAGTTGTTCTTTGCCTTCTTCATCTTTAATACATTCCAATCTATGATTATGATCTGAATCAAGTTCATCGTCAATAGAGGAATCAAGACCTATTCTATCCTCCATACCTTCCCATAGAACTTCTACTCTAGTCTTAGAAGTAGTATGAGCATTTTCACCATTAAAATATAACTATCAAACATTAATCTAACATTAAAATGTATGCTAGCTTGACAGTCTTCGAGAGATAGCTGATCATTTAATTTTCTTGAATTTCAAAATTCTCATAAATTTTACGAATAATTCTCTTCTCACCTCTTAATTTCAAAGATGGGTTAAGTAGAGTAAAAATTAGATAAACTTGGAGAATAGGAAAAAAATACTTTTTAAATTTTGGAATAATTTCATTAACGATCGGTGCATAGTCTGGATTTGTTTTATGCAGAATAGCCTATTAGATACTTGTACTTATTTCGGTTTGTCATCTCGTTCTTTGTAATCGATAGAGTTTCATCTAAACACTTCTACTTGATCAAAAATGAGTGTCTCAAATCCTTCTGACGTTGTGTGTCTCTCAATATCACTATGTGAGAATCGCGTCATAGAAAAATATGCCAGATCATTTTTTTATTTAAAAAGAAAACCTAAAATAACTGACTTACCATTTTTCTCTTTTAACTTTTTATTTATTTTTCTTTCCTTCCCCACCATCAGATTCTTCTTACCGTTTCGCACTGCTATGGCTGAAATTTTTTTCTGGCCACCATGAAACTCCTTCCTTCCGTTCCTTTTCTATTCCATAACCTATTCCTCTATCCTATTTTCTCAAAATTTTCCTCTAAACAGATATGAAATTATAATTTAGTCAGAAAACATATCTCAAATAAAGATGAAATAGATTCGATTTTTTTCGTATGTCTTTCTTGCCTTCACTCTCACCCAAAACCCCATAAAACTTACCGAAACAATATAAACCTTCATATTCTACTTCAGAAACTCATCGAAGTTAATTGGCCGAAAAATATTTTATGGTAGCAAATCATTAGTGAAGAGCCTCAATATTGATAGTGGTGAATGTATGTTAAAAATAAAGGAGGAAGGGGGAGGCCAATGGGGGATTTAAAAATAAATTAGTAGAATATTTTAATTTTGGTAATTTTTTTGATATCAAAGTCTAATAAAGAGAGATAGGGGAAGAAAAAAAGGGTTCGGACGGAAGGAATTGGGAAAAAGAAGATAGGAAGAGCAAAACACGGGTGTTAGAAGGGGTTATGACGGGAAGGGGTCAGGTAGAGAAAAGCAGAGGTGGAAGGGGTTGGGGTCTGTGGGATTTTTTAAAATATTTTTTTATTTATTTTATTGTCTCTTTTTCTTATGATTTTTCTAATAACTTCTTTAATCAAAATAATTGATGCAAAGAGCGTGTAACTACGCGGTGATCTGACTCAGCAAAATAAATTCCAACTAAACTCGGTCAACGGTTAGAGAGGTTTAGGAAATAGGTTTTGAAAAATTAGAAGTGTTTAGATGAAACTACATAGAGTAAAAGGACCGCGATGACAAACTTGAACAAGTATAGTGGCTATTATGCATTTATTTTATACTTATCAATACAACAGAAATATATCATAATACTTGTGTAACAGTAGGATAATATATACCAAAAAATTATTTTATAGCATAATAAATTATTTTCTAAATTTTTTTAAGCTCTTTGATCTCATCCCAATCTGACTCACCAATTTGATCAGCGAGGTTACCATTATGCATATTAAATATCATTTGTATAGGCAACTGATAATGATAAATACTTTAAGCATTTCATAAGTAGAATTCCACCTAGTAGAACCATCCTTTGGATTTTTTCTACATGGAAGGTTAGAATATGTACATCGGTGGCTAAATTCACAAATTCTACTCGCTTTATTAGCACAAAAAATATAGTTGAAATCATATTGTTCTTGGCCGCATCAAAAAAAAATTAATACCAACTTTTACAACCAAGTTAAAAATATGGCATGCATATCTAACATGAAAAATTACGGGATTAATTGTACAAAGTCTAGCTTTTAAGCTAGTTGCTGCAGTGGTGTTAGCAGAAGCACTATCTAATGTGATAGTTGAAACTTTATCAATGAGCCCATTAAATACAAGTATTTGTAGAACAGTAATTGCAATATATGCTCCAATGTGTTTTGAATCAATAAATTTATAACCAATAATATTTTTTTGCATGTTCCAGTTATGATCAACCCAATGCCATGTAACAGTTAAATAATCATTACCATTAGGACTACGACCTATATCAGATGCGATTGACATTTTACTAAGTGAAAAATACACCATGAATATACTAAAGATATTCAATTTGAAATTTAAAAATATCATTTCTAACTGTGGTCTTAAGAAAACCTTGAAAACAGGATTCTAAGTTTCTTGTATATAATGCACAAAAGCAGGGTGAAAAGGAAAAGTAAAAGGTAAGCCACAGACAGTGATCATTTTTGCTAAATTTTCACGATCTCTATCTTTGTTATAGGGACGCAGTATAGTACCAGAAGTAAGATGAAACTGTTGTTGGACAAAGTTAGAACCCCGCCAGATCTAGTAGGAGTGCCAATACCGCTGCTAGGATCCGATATTTATCCGGCATCTATTTGAGCTTGTATATGTAAAGATTTGTCTTTTAAGTAAAAGTCTCGTTAACCCCCTCCCCCCATATGATTTTTCATGTTCAAATCGCGCCTTATATTTTCACTACAAAAAAACGGGCAAATTGCGGAGGTTAGGAACCTCAGCTATCTGCTGTCACGGCGATTGAGCAAGCCCCCGCAGTATGCATCACCACTATTAATTTGCGGCAGACAAATGCGAGGGTTTCCCGAACTGCCGTGACAGCAATTAGCGGAGGTTTCTATCTTCTGCTAATTTTAATTTTAACATTCGCAATTTCATGCGCGAAAATCGATTTTTATTTTTAAATTTAAATTTTTTTGGAGTGTAGGGGTTGTAAACCCCCGCAATCTGTTATTTCTTTTTGGGGTTCTATTCCCATCTATTTTTAAATATATTATAGAATTGATTTTTTATCATC
The DNA here is from genome assembly GCA_026770625.1 of Nicotiana glauca. Lineage (NCBI taxonomy): Eukaryota > Viridiplantae > Streptophyta > Magnoliopsida > Solanales > Solanaceae > Nicotiana > Nicotiana glauca. The sequence goes on along the minus strand of MU710320.1, from coordinate 8,252 downwards.
AATTTGCCATACTTTTCCACCAATATCAATTAAAATATTTATGCTTAAACCAATATATTAAAATTAAGAAACATCAACATTTCATTAACCGTGAAAAATACTATTACACAGTATCATATGTCTTCAAACTAAATTAGTACATAGTTAACCATCTATATTAGTGATCAGCTATTACATTGTCTTAATAACATCCAATTCAATTAAAATTCAATTACTTGCGCCAGAAGATCTTCTTGCATCCGTCGGTGAAACGGGTCCACTAGCTGCATCATTTGGCTGCAGCAAAAAGTAAAAAATAAAAAATAACTATTAAGATTCTGTCATGTAACTACTCTACATTA